>CALYBW010000132.1:0-45368 GCA_944452665.1 Stenoptilia bipunctidactyla
TGGCAGAGAAAATTGATGTACGACAGGTTAGTGCACACGCTCAATTGTAATGGAGCGTACACATTGCTTGTAATGGAACCTGTAATGTAATCTACAAAAAAAGTTCCCATGATTTGTACGCCTCTCGAGCGCGAACTGAGCCGCAGTAGAGCGCGCTCGTGGCCTGCTCTAAGCTATCCGTACATTTTCTGTTTTTTGAATAACATCAAAAAATGCTCGATGCTCAATGTGGACGGGCGTTCGCGCGCCCGTTCACATTGCGCGAGCACCGGTCGCGAACAGGAATTGCGCCTGTGTGCGTGAGACTTGCTCCTGTGTAGTGACGCTCGAAGCGCGCTCTACGCTATCCGTGAATTGTCGGTTTTTTGGACAACATCAAAGGGACGCGGATTGCAATTCATATTGAATTATTTTTTATTGTTTTGCATTTCATAAATATTGGATAATTACGAGAGCAACTTCAAAGTGTGATATTTTGTTTGTTAAGTTATCTTAATGATTATGATGTCAAATGAAAGCTCTAGGCATAAAACCAATTTATCCATTTGAATGATGTTAATCAGTTTAATCGTTTAGGAGATAAATTAGAATTAATTTTTATGGTAAAGATGTAAAGAAACCAGAACTTGTAAAGTTTTTGTTTTATCAACTGTAAGCAATTCTCTGCCTTTTCTCCTTTTATAAAATGTGGTGCGCCGCAACCAACGTCTAGATCTTCAGCACTTTTTTTATGAATTGATGATTTATCATTATATATTGATGTAAGTATTTAAAAAACCGACTTCAATAACATTTTTAAATCATTTTTAAAAACTTTAGCTGTGGTGAAACTTCATATATGTAGGGTAACTGGTAGATCACTTTCCAAATGCGAGGACGTGATAGTTCAACATCATACTTACACCACAGTACAGATATCTACAGTAATTCAACTCGGCCGCATCATTGAAATAAATGCCTACAGAGCGCCGCGGTCCGTTCACATGTGATAGGGCTGCCCGCCTTCAGCGTTTAAATTACATTTGCCTACTTTGTGTTTACTTCCATTTAATTTTATGACTGCAAATATACTTTTTTTATATAAACAAATAAAAATCTTTGTAAATTGAATAGGAAGTGTTCAACAAAAATACGTTTTGTGTCAAAAAATCATGTTTACGTTTGAATAACAAATTGGTCTTATAAATTAGCGACCGAAAAATACTTGCGCCTCGACTGAGACGCACGAAAAGATGTATTGTTACATTTTAAAGTATAAAAAATCCGCATATTAATGTAAAGCTCAATCAACAATTGTTTCGGAAATTTGAGATACCTAGTAGAAATTTCGAGAAGCCAATGTTGTATGAACCTATATTTTTAGTTATAATGTGGTAGCTGTAAAGCTATAAACTGAGTTATTTTTAATATTGTTTGATATATCTAGAATATTCTTGTTAAATCTTATGGCCGACGCGGTAAAATCTTATTACCTACGTTGTTCTTGGAACAATTAGATAGATGGTTATATGTCTTATTTTGATTGAAGGTATGTAGGTACCTACTTGATATTGTTTTATCGTGTCGAGTTGTTATGCAGGTTATTACGATAGAAAGGTATTGTGATTATTTCATATTTATAATATTCCAATAGTGTATCTCTAAATAAATGTGAGAGTTAACCTTTATACCTACCTATTGAGAGAAAATGAATAAGTAGGTATCTTGTTTTACGTTTGGATTTAAATCGATTGAATTGTTTCATTTGACAAGAATTATGATTTGTTATAAATCTGTATTTCGAATATGTTTGTTATTAAGTAATAGAAATTCATCTATTAGCGCAAACTTTAGGTATTAAGTATTTAGAAGTTTATGTTCTTTGTGTTTTTTTTTTAGAAATTTGCGTATATTTGGACTAGGTACTTACTACAACTTATAAAAGGTTTTTTGTATTTTGTATAATGTTTGGCGCGATCTCTACCAACTAACTGGTCTTCGCAATCCATGTCTCGTGTGATCTATTAATTTTCTGAAGTCTGGCGGACAGAAAAAAACGCGTGTCGACGGACCGTGCTCGCGACGAAATGCGGAAACATTTTGTCTCAGGATGCTCGCAGTGTATGTTCAGTTCGTGCGAAATACACGTACAAATACACCGAGCGCAGCATCGAGCGCTGGTTATTACATTACAGGTTCGATTACAAGCAATCTGTACGCACCATTAGACTATACTGGTCATCACAAAAATCGGCCCACCCTGCTTTTTGCACTATTGCTCTTATGATTTCAAAGATATGTGTTTTGAAGTAAGTTTAATTTATGCATAGGGTCGGAGAAGATGGCATTTGATTCTCATAAATCTAAACGCATATTAGGGTACTTGATGAAATTTTAAAAAGCAAACGCTGCTCCGTGCCGGTTTGATAAATCCTTTAGTATTCCCTATGGCCCTGTTTAATTCGCAACCAAGTGTTCGCAGCAGTGTAATTGCTGTTAACAAGTCTTACTTATTGATTATCCCTGTAAATCGGATAATCAATAAGTAAGACTTGTTAACTGAAGCTGAATTAGCCCGGGTTGTATCGCTCAAAAATTACAAAAACACAGTAGGTACCTATAAGAAAACGAAGTAATGATGAGTGCAAAAGTGAAATGTTGTGACATTAATATTGAAAGATTAAGTTTAGTAATTTTTAAGATGAAATGAAATTATGGAATTGTAAAGTTATAAAAGCTACGTTAAGTTAATAGAAATAATTAAAATATATTAAGATATAAATAGGTTTACAAATAATAATTAATAGTAGGTATGCTAAGTGCCTACATACTAAATATATAAGATAATGCCTAGGACGACACGCCTCGGATTTCGAAAAGGCCGCGGCCCCGCGCCGGCTTCGAGACGTACGACCTCGGCGCTTGCAGCGACACTTGGATCGCTGTCTGCGTTCCCAGCTGCGGCACTCGGAAATTGGGGTACGTATAGGCACAGTGCAAATATCTACAGTAATTCAACTCGGCCGTATCCTTGAAATAAATGCCTACAGCGCCGCGGTCCGTTCACATGTTATAGGGCTACCCGCCTTAGCGTTTAAATTACATTTGCCTACTTTGTGTTTACTTCCATTTAGTTTTGTGACTGCAAATATACTTTTTTCATATAAACAAATAAAATAGGTAGGTAGCAAGTTTTCAACAAAAATACGTTTTGTGTCAAAAAACCATGTTAACGTTTCAAAAACAAATCGATCAAATAAATTAGCGGCCGAAAAATACATGCGCCTCGACTGAGAACCACGAAAAGATGAATTATTGAGTTTTAAAGTATAAACAATCTGCATATTAACGTAAAGCGTTTCGCCCGTTTGTATGAAGTTGAATTACTGTATATATCTGTACTGTGGTAAAGGTGCTCTTACAAAGGAATTAAACATCATGTAATGGTGCGTACAGATTGCTTGTAATCGAACCTGTAATGTAATAACCAGCGCTCGATGCTGCGCTCGGTGTATTTGTACGTGTATTTCGCACGAACTGAACATACACTGCGAGCATCCTGAGACAAAATGTTTCCGCATTTCGTCGCGAGCACGGTCCGTCGACACGCGTTTTTTTCTGTCCGCCAGACTTCAGAAAATTAATAGATCACACGAGACATGGATTGCGAAGACCAGTTAGTTGGTAGAGATCGCGCCAAACATTATACAAAATACAAAAAACCTTTTATAAGTTGTAGTAAGTACCTAGTCCAAATATACGCAAATTTCTAAAAAAAAAACACAAAGAACATAAACTTCTAAATACTTAATACCTAAAGTTTGCGCTAATAGATGAATTTCTATTACTTAATAACAAACATATTCGAAATACAGATTTATAACAAATCATAATTCTTGTCAAATGAAACAATTCAATCGATTTAAATCCAAACGTAAAACAAGATACCTACTTATTCATTTTCTCTCAATAGGTAGGTATAAAGGTTAACTCTCACATTTATTTAGAGATACACTATTGGAATATTATAAATATGAAATAATCACAATACCTTTCTATCGTAATAACCTGCATAACAACTCGACACGATAAAACAATATCAAGTAGGTACCTACATACCTTCAATCAAAATAAGACATATAACCATCTATCTAATTGTTCCAAGAACAACGTAGGTAATAAGATTTTACCGCGTCGGCCATAAGATTTTATTAAAAATAACTCAGTTTATAGCTTTACAGCTACCACATTATAACTAAAAATATAGGTTCATACAACATTGGCTTCTCGAAATTTCTACTAGGTATCTCAAATTTCCGAAACAATTGTTGATTGAGCTTTACATTAATATGCGGATTTTTTATACTTTAAAATGTAACAATACATCTTTTCGTGCGTCTCAGTCGAGGCGCAAGTATTTTTCGGTCGCTAATTTATAAGACCAATTTGTTATTCAAACGTAAACATGATTTTTTGACACAAAACGTATTTTTGTTGAACACTTCCTATTCAATTTACAAAGATTTTTATTTGTTTATATAAAAAAAGTATATTTGCAGTCATAAAATTAAATGGAAGTAAACACAAAGTAGGCAAATGTAATTTAAACGCTGAAGGCGGGCAGCCCTATCACATGTGAACGGACCGCGGCGCTCTGTAGGCATTTATTTCAATGATGCGGCCGAGTTGAATTACTGTAGATATCTGTACTGTGGTGTAAGTATGATGTTGAACTATCACGTCCTCGCATTTGGAAAGTGATCTACCAGTTACCCTACATATATGAAGTTTCACCACAGCTAAAGTTTTTAAAAATGATTTAAAAATGTTATTGAAGTCGGTTTTTTAAATACTTACATCAATATATAATGATAAATCATCAATTCATAAAAAAAGTGCTGAAGATCTAGACGTTGGTTGCGGCGCACCACATTTTATAAAAGGAGAAAAGGCAGAGAATTGCTTACAGTTGATAAAACAAAAACTTTACAAGTTCTGGTTTCTTTACATCTTTACCATAAAAATTAATTCTAATTTATCTCCTAAACGATTAAACTGATTAACATCATTCAAATGGATAAATTGGTTTTATGCCTAGAGCTTTCATTTGACATCATAATCATTAAGATAACTTAACAAACAAAATATCACACTTTGAAGTTGCTCTCGTAATTATCCAATATTTATGAAATGCAAAACAATAAAAAATAATTCAATATGAATTGCAATCCGCGTCCCTTTGATGTTGTCCAAAAAACCGACAATTCACGGATAGCGTAGAGCGCGCTTCGAGCGTCACTACACAGGAGCAAGTCTCACGCACACAGGCGCAATTCCTGTTCGCGACCGGTGCTCGCGCAATGTGAACGGGCGCGCGAACGCCCGTCCACATTGAGCATCGAGCATTTTTTGATGTTATTCAAAAAACAGAAAATGTACGGATAGCTTAGAGCAGGCCACGAGCGCGCTCTACTGCGGCTCAGCTCGCGCTCGAGAGGCGTACAAATCATGGGAACTTTTTTTGCAGATTACATTACAGGTTCCATTACAAGCAATGTGTACGCTCCATTAGAGCAGGCCACGAGCGCGCTCTACTGCGGCTCAGTTCGCGCTCGAGAGGCGTACAAATCATGGGAACTTTTTTTGTAGATTACATTACAGGTTCCATTACAAGCAATGTGTACGCTCCATAACACGATAACATTTTAGTACCTACATGTTAAGAATGTTATAAACTCTATGTTGTATTTCCTATTCGATTGCAAATACTCCTTATAAACGAAACTAGTGTTAGTCAACCCATAACTTTGTTCACATCAGAATGATTCGATTTCACCCATCTACTGTTACTTTACGAGAATAAAAATGTTCATGTATTAATATTGAATATGCGATTCTGCACCTAAGTATGCATTTTTAATTATGTACTTACCATGATTTGAAAATATAGAATACCTACGTATAGAATTGTATTCTGTTACGTCGATTCGCGATGGCTATAGCCACGTAGGTAGTTCACATTCCTAGCTCCTTTTTATAAAACTACCTATTGCTTAACTTTTTGGTGAACTCATAAAAAAATCATATTGTTAGCTTAATATGTGGCAGGTAACAAGGATTTATTATTGTTTTAACTACTTTTAGACCGCGACCAATGTACCGCCTTATATGCTTAATTTATGTCATTAAGTTACATGTATCGGGATTATATGCATACTGTCCGATTTATTTCCAATATGTTCCTGTCCAGGACTTTGTTGAAGTATGCGATAGTGGCGTCGTCCTGCGGCACGGGTGTGAACCAGGTCGGCCAGCATGCGCACGACCGCACGCCGCAGCCGCCGCTGTCACATATGACTAAGGAAGGCGAGCACACCTCCTACAAAGCCTTCAATCTGTGTTACCGTGATAAAGGCATTTTCGGTGAGTTCAAATATGATGATAATAGACCATTTTTATATTTAGACACATTTTCACTCTATGTTTCAAGTGTTTATTTAGGACATTAGTCTATTCTCGCTTTCAGTGTTTATGCAGGAAAATTTTTAAGCAAAAATGCCGTAACTCAACATTAGATAAATTTTATTTTGTTGTTTTGTGATCTGAAAGCTAAAGGGAATGTAAATAATCCCCTTCAGATTCAATTTGCGGAAAGTAGGAATGAAATTTGCGAAAAAAATCCTATAACAGGGACAAGACAGTGACAAAGAGCAGCTAAATAGCAGCGATAATGTGCTCCTGCATTTTTTTACGTAGAGCCAGCTTGTTTTTAAACCGGTGTAAGCTATCTTTACCATCAAGTAATAACAAGAAAGAGTCGGCTTATACCTATCAGAGTTAGTGAACGCAAAGCGTTAAACGCGAAAATAAAATACAGATTTGAAATACTTACTAGAGCATTTTGGTAACTTATGAACATTTAATTTCTTTATGTATTTAATAGATAGGTACAAATCAACTTTCTCACTTTCAAAATCAATTTATTTCTCTTAGGTATACTCGCTAAAACTACAGCGGACAACGCGCACAACGCTGCCCTAGCCGCTTCGGAGTTCTTGGCTCACGTCAATGATCTTGACTTTGATCAGATCGAAGCTGGCAAACAAAGACTACGTGAGTATCAAGCCATTGAACACAATTAACTGCTTTTATTACCTTAGCAGCTAAGTACCGAAGTGACCTTCCTGGAAAGATCTGTCAATGGTAAGTTGCTCTCAGTATAAACAAATCAGCAAGGTATCTAATGTTTTGAGTCGCCTTAAGAGGACTGATCCTTCAGGTCAACATTGCAGAAATATGCATACTAGGAACGAATCCTGCTGTTTTATTCGTACCTCTACCTATATTATTGAAACCTTTATGTCCTTACCATTTAAATATGCTACCATTATTGTGTTATTCATGAAAGAGGTGTATAACAATAACACGCCATGGAACCAAGGTGCTTTACAATAATTTGCCCTGCCTTAAATTTTTGTGATAACAACCACCCACTGTGAAGATGAATATTTAAAATAAAAGTATTTGCAGGGCTGGCGATGTGTCTGAGCGCCGACAATGTGACGCGTTGCAGCGAAGGTCTGGCCTTACAAGCCGGCAATGGAATTGAGATCGACAGCAGCCGTGATGCGGTGGCATTGATCGACTGCCTGGCCTCGGAGGAGATTTCTCTTATTGCTCAAAAAATATCAAACAAGAGTAAGCACATTATAGTCAGCGTCTAACTTAGCCCATTTTATCCCATCAATACAGGTGCAATATCTTAGAGCCCAGTGCTGGTTTAGGGTATAGATGCTGGAATCGATCATAGACCCTGAGATATAAAACCCGGTAGTGATCACTAAGTATGCAAGTACCTCCGTATTAAATTAACTTACCTCAGCACTGGCATAAAATTTCTCTGAATACAATTGCGTATCTAAGCTAGTGACAACCCTTCCTATAAATTCTACAGCCAAATATCACCTCACTGTTAAAAAAGTAATACTTAATCATTTAGTTTTCTTATTTATATTTCGCTCTCATACTAAGTAAGTATAGATAATTTGTCAAATGGCGTGAAATGTTCGTGTCCATCAAGCACTTTTGAAATCTCAATGGAAAGGATTTACTATGCTAAAAAATAGTGACGTATATAAAAAAAATTGTCGTATTAAAGTATCGGCAGTATACCTATAGGTTGGTGAGGATTACAGCTTGAAGGACACAATTTTTCCCTAAATAAAGTGGATAGAAATACGAAAACATAGGTAAGTAAGTAGGTAGGTACTTAAAGAAGTAAAATATAGGGTAAAACGACCTAAAGCACTCTGAAAATACTCATAACTGTGACGTTTGACCAACTATTTCCATGTAGGAAATTATAGTACGAGAAGGATCTTTTCTCGTTGGAACACCTAATGGTGCGTACAGATTGCTTGTAATCGAACCTGTAATGTAATAACCAGCGCTCGATGCTGCGCTCGGTGTATTTGTACGTGTATTTCGCACGAACTGAACATACACTGCGAGCATCCTGAGACAAAATGTTTCCGTATTTCGTCGCGAGCACGGTCCGTCGACACGCGTTTTTTTCTGTCCGCCAGACTTCAGAAAATTAATAGATCACACGAGACATGGATTGCGAAGACCAGTTAGTAGGTAGAGATCGCGCCAAACATTGCCCTCTGAAGTTGTTGCGGGGATTTTCGCGCGGGTGTTTTACTTACAAAAAACCTTTTATAAGTTGTAGTAAGTAGGTACCTAGTCCAAATATACGCAAATTTCTAAAAAAAAAAACACAAAGAACATAAACTTCTAAGTACTTAATACCTAAAGTTTGCGCTAATAGGTAGATGAATTTCTATTACTTAATAACAAACATATTCGAAATACAGATTTATAACAAATCATAATTCTTGTCAAATGAAACAATTCAATCGATTTAAATCCAAACGTAAAACAAGATACCTACTTATTCATTTTCTCTCAATAGGTAGGTATAAAGGTTAACTCTCACATTTATTTAGAGATACACTATTGGAATATTATAAATATGAAATAATCACAATACGTTTCTATCGTAATAACCTGCATAACAACTCGACACGATAAAACAATATCAAGTAGGTACCTACATACCTTCAATCAAAATAAGACATATAACCATCTATCTACATCGGTAATTGTTCCAAGAACAACGTAGGTAATAAGATTTTACCGCGTCGGCCATAAGATTTAACAAGAATATTCTAGATATATCAAACAATATTAAAAAGAACTCAGTTTACAGCTTTACAGCTACCACATTATAACTAAAAATATAGGTTCATACAACATTGGCTTCTCGAAATTTCTACTAGGTATCTCAAATTTCCGAAACAATTGTTGATTGAGCTTTACATTAATATGCGGATTTTTTATACTTTAAAATGCAACAATACATCTTTTCGTGCGTCTCAGTCGAGGCGCAAGTATTTTTCGGTCGCTAATTTATAAGACCAATTTGTTATTCAAACGTAAACATGATTTTTTGACACAAAACGTATTTTTGTTGAACACTTCCTATTCAATTTACAAATCGCTTAATTTTTTATATATAAAAAGTATATTTGCAGTCATAAAATTAAATGGAAGTAAACACAAAGTAGGCAAATGTAATTTAAACGCTGAAGGCGGGCAGCCCTATCACATGTGAACGGACCGCGGCGCTGCTGTAGGCATTTATTTCAATGATGCGGCCGAGTTGAATTACTGTATATATCTGTACTGTGGTGTAAGTATGATATTGAACTATCACGTCCTCGCATTTGGAAAGTGATCTACCAGTTACCCTACATATATGAAGTTTCACCACAGCTAAAGTTTACACGAGGATTTAAAAATGTTATTGAAGTCGGTTTTTTAAATACATCAATATATTATAATGATAAATCATCAATTCATAAAAAATGTGCTGAAGATCTAGACGTTGGTTGCGGCGCACCACATTTTATAAAAGGAGAAAAGGCAGAGAATTGCTTACAGTTGATAAAACAAAAACTTTACAATTTCTGGTTTGTTTACATCTTTACCATAAAAATTAATTCTAATTTATCTCCTAAACGATTAAACTGATTAACATCATTCAAATGGATAAATTGGTTTTATGCCTAGAGCTTTCATTTGACATCATAATCATTAAGATAACTTAACAAACAAAATATCACACTTTGAAGTTGCTCTCGTAATTATCCAATATTTATGAAATGCAAAACAATAAAAAAATATTCAATATGAATTGCAATCCGCGTCCCTTTGATGTTGTCCAAAAAACCGACAATTCACGGATAGCGTAGAGCGCGCTTCGAGCGTCACTACACAGGTGCAAGTCTCACGCACACAGGCGCAATTCCTGTTCGCGACCGGTGCTCGCGCAATGTGAACGGGCGCGCGAACGCCCGTCCACATTGAGCATCGAGCATTTTTTGATGTTATTCAAAAAACAGAAAATGTACGGATAGCTTAGAGCAGGCCACGAGCGCGCTCTACTGCGGCTCAGTTCGCGCTCGAGAGGCGTACAAATCATGGGAACTTTTTTTGCAGATTACATTACAGGTTCCATTACAAGCAATGTGTACGCTCCATAACATTGTCGTGGGGCGTGATTTTGCAATTTGGGTTATGTTGAACAATTAAAATTTAAAAAAAAATATGAACTTGGGAGGAGTTTTGCAGCCATTCTAGGTTACATATCATGAACTTAATGGTTTGGTTTTCTTTTAAAAGGTTTCTATCAATGTTATGAATTGGTAAGATTATAAATAGGTAAGTTAATGGGAGAAAGATGCGAAGTGTATTGACAAGTATCTAACATTGTTTGTGTTCAGTGCAAACGTCGCATAGCATAAAGGTAGCGAATAATGAAGACTCTTCTTACGATACATCCGATGTCGAATAATAATTATATAAATTTATTTTAAATAATGAATGATGCTATACAATTATGTGATTGAATCATAAATCTCCTCTTGGCTTCGTTACACTAGTGTCATAAAACATAATTAGGGTTATAATGATTGTGTTAACCAATAACAGTTTTCATCAGTGCGACTTGAAAATGTTTTCTTTTTTAATAAAATGCAGATTGGAAAAAAACTGTTTTGGAAAAAGAACTGTTTTTGTAAACGATTATCCAAAAACTTGAATTTTGGTTGTATGAAAAAGTCTGTAGACCCACGTTAAGACGATTTTATAATCGTTTATAAATAGAAAAACTGAACACCTATCAAACACAGTAAATAAAATCTGAGTCGGATTATAATTTTTATACAAGTGTGTTTGAAAAACAAAACTAGATTACCCGAAAGTAAAAGGAAAAAAAAATAGGATTATAAAAATGGTTCACTTTCTGGTAATGGGTAGGTATAGCAAAGAGGAAAGTATATGGGGTACAGATTCGAGGTCAAATGATTGCAAATGACCTGGAGAATTAATGAATTACACCCTGGCTTCGAGGTAAAATGGCTGCCATTTCTTTATAGTACATCAATATCATATTTCACCATTTTACACTATTAAATCTCCGACATTGATGACCAAATACAAATTGAACTTCCAATAGTTCAATTTGAAGTGGCTAAAAAGACTCTGATTCCAGGCCACAAAAATATATAATTTAAAAAAAGTTCGTTTTGATTGAATTTAGTTCTTGTGTCAGTCAAAAAAATTGTCTGCCAATGTATGTAAACCACAGGCGGAGGGAGATGAATTTACTTTGAATAAATAACAAAATATTACTTTTACAATGTCTTCAGTAAAAGTTTGTCAGATGTGTCTTGCCATAAATGTTAAGATGTATGTTATAGAAGGAACCCTCGAAGTTCGCACTAAAACTTTGCTTAGAGAGCCAGTAAGTAGAATTAACTAATTTACAGGATATACAAATAATTCTAAATTAAGGGTTTCAGTTCAACATTTTATATGTAATACAACTTTATCTTATATTTAAAGTACGTTTTTAATTATAAGATAAAGTTGTATTAATTTTACATTGGTTTTATTTCAGTTATTACTCTGCCTAATCTTTAATTAATATTTCAGCTATGTCAGTCTACAAATTTGCCATATTATGCATGTTATGAATGTTCATATGTAATTCATAAGTTTCACAAGTTTAAGGAAAAGTTTATCATAGCTCAAAAAATTCTGAGCGATTTAATACAGGTTCAACAGAAAGTAAGCTATCATTTTAATAAATTTCATATTTTATTTGTTAAATTTCGCTTTCATTTATATAGTTTATAACTGTTGCAGATAACTGAGATAGACATTAGTAGTATAGATCGTAAATATCTGAATTTACAATCTCCATTAGAATTTCATAATACACAATCTATAGAGGTTACTCACCAAGAACCTGACAAAATCAATGAGAACATAAACATTGACATTGTTCCCGAGGAAGAAAACATAGTAATAAAAGATGAACTGGAACCAGTATCGGAGGACTGCAAAATGGAATTTAATGTTGTTGCAAATGATTACTCAGATTTTGATGATAATGATGAAGTGCCACTGACTGTTTTTAAAGAAATTGTATTAAATGTAGTTGTTGATGAAACCAATAAAGTCGATTAAGTTAAACCAAAGGAATCTTTAGAAGAACAAAAATGTAAATCCCCAGAAATTAGGACCAAAAAAAAAACTAAAGTAATTATATTTATCCTTAGTTAATATTGCATGTGATAGAAAGTTCTAAAATTAAGACTATGATGTGATTATATACAATTTTCTGCCTAGGAACCTAATAAATCCAGAACAGTTATCCACCGCAGCCTTACAAAACCTAAAACCTCCAGAAAGAAAAGGGATAAAGCTACGACTACTGGCCGCAAAAGTCGTAGTAACACAGAGAAGTTTAAAGAGCTAGAAAAGGACTTTGTTATTGTCACACTCACAGTAAGTTATTCAAATAGAAGGCAAGTACTTTAAAAAAAAATGTTACAATTTAGGCCAGGTCTCTACCAGATGAGCAACAAAAAATGAGATGATGTGTAAAATGATTTGAGTGTTTCCATTAGAGACATGCAAGGATGTGTAGGGTGGATTTGAAATATAGAACCTACTTGCTGTAATTTCATTATTTAATCTTAATCCACATTTTTTTATCACTACAATGAATTAGCTTACCCATACTCTAAACCATCTGATCATAATGATGGAGATAGACTGTGCAGTGACAGAGGATCAGCCTATCGCCCACAAAAATGCCAATAAAACATTCATGGTCATGACAAACATATTTCTCACTACTTACTCTCGCACATCTCTGATGGAAAAACCTTAAGCTGTGTTTCCAAGTCTGACCAGAAGATACTTTCATAGAATGGTGTGTTGAAAAATTAAACAAACTCTCAGCTTTATTATAAATTAATTTAAGACTTCTCATACACATGCATGTATGCTGAACTGCTGACATATTAAATGCTCAATAATAACTCATTTAATAGTAAATACTTTTCTGTCTGTTTTATGGTTAATTTTGAATGTTTTGGTTTTTTTAGCCAGCCTTGACATATTTAGTGCCAAATTGTTCTGAGACAATACTTATTAATTAATTTTGACATCTTTTTTGCAATTTCAATGTATCAAATATCAATAGTATTTTTTGTAATTTTGACATTCCTTTTTAGTAAAGTATCTGAATTCGTTTTCAGGTTTATTAATTAATCTTATGTAAGCTGTAATTTTTGATGTAGTGTAGGTATATTAAATTACTGTGATAGCTGACTTGTAACTGCATTTGAAATCAACATGTAATTTTTGACGTACTCTGTTTCGTTTTTATTTTTCTGAATCTTTTTATTTTTTACAACCATTCATTTGCATTCTTTCATATAATCGAGGGAGAGCACTCGCCCGGCAAGCGAAGACCCGTGGTTCAAGGCGGGTCGAGGACGCTTTTGTTTATAATTTTTATATCTAAGTATTACTACCACTTTGGCAATGGGGTAAACTTTTCTGCCTCAGACGCCAGTGGTTGTGCGTTCGATTCCCGCAATGTTCCGTGTCTAGGTGTTTATCTATTTATGTATTTATATTCCAAGTTCCCCCCTAGTTCGCTGCATGGTATCCCATAACACAAGCTATGCTTACTTTGGGGCCATGTTGTTGGTGTGATTGTCTGGAGTTTTTTTTTATTATTGTTAAGTCTAAAATACAATGCACTCAAACTAGTTCAAAATGTTCATGTCTGTGCACTTCATTGCATAAATATAGTGGCTAATATTATCTTCACTCTGAGAACTTTATTGAAACAGCTAAGCATACTACATATACCTTTTTCTTGCAGTTAGAGGAACAACAGCAAGAAATGGAGAAAAAGAAAGATTTACCGAACTACAAGGAGAGTCCGTACAAGTGTGAAAAGTGTTACAAAGGATTCCTGCATGAAGGCACATTGAAAAATCACATGATATACCATGAAACGGTACTTATAATATTGATTTGTTACTTATATTTATTATTTGTTAATTTTTTTTAGGTCTTAAAATATGACCTAGGTCTGATTTTGTGGAAGGTTTTTGTTCTTGATAGAACAGTTCTTGTCTCCTGTTTCAGCTTTTTTTTTTCCTTTTTGATAGATAGCGTTTCTTCTTCTTCAATTTTTTCGTTCTTTTGACAGAAAGCGGGAGAGATCGAGTGTCCCGTGTGTCGCAAATCCGTGAACTCGACAAAAAGCCGCGTACAACAGCACATGATGCGGCACGACACGAATTTCATCTGCCGCGTGTGCAGCTTCGTCGCTAAACAAGGGTAGGTGCAGTGTGTTTCATAAGTTATGTGCTTATAAGATACCTTTTTAATTAGTAGATAAAAGAATTTGTTGCAAGTTTGAGTCAATGGTAGCTATGTGTTTACGAGTGACTGAAAACAACGTAAAATTAAATTGCGTAAATGCAATGAAATTTTATTTTTCCTGATTTAACATTGGTCATCCAGTTCAGTA
This sequence comes from Stenoptilia bipunctidactyla, assembly GCA_944452665.1. Lineage (NCBI taxonomy): Eukaryota > Metazoa > Arthropoda > Insecta > Lepidoptera > Pterophoridae > Stenoptilia > Stenoptilia bipunctidactyla. The sequence continues at coordinate 14,948 of CALYBW010000132.1, forward strand.
TACGATTCTCGAATCTCAATTTTAGCGATTTTAAATTATATGAGCATATTCTTTTGTTTGCAGTCCCCGAACTTGGCACTTACAAAATAACAAATTTAACATCCCAATCTCTCTCATTTCCATTGAGGTTCTGTGCTGTTAATAAATCGAGAACGGTGCTGGAGATTATCGAGTTTATTCGACTACGTTTAGCCTGTAATTCGTTTTCATTGAGATTTTGCTTTTCGGTGATATTAAGGCCACATAACTGGCACATTTAATTTTTATTTAGGTTTCTTTATAATATGATGTCTGAAAATTTAACGTAAGAATTTAGAAGATTTTGTGTTAACCCAATGTACCTAAAAACTTAAACCTAAACTTGAGTGACCAATCGTATTACTTCAATTATTTAAATTGCTTGCATGATTTCAGATACCATGCACAAAGACACGCAAATATGCACAAAGGCGTAATGTACAATTGCCCCTCTTGCCCCGAAACATTCAAGTAAGTTCACTAGTAGTAACTCTCCATATAAGTAGATACTTGTAAAGTTATTTCATACCGACCGCTTGCTATGTAACATACATACCTATTTATACATGGTAACTGGTGAGTCACCTTCGAAATTCAAGGACGTGAGATAGGAGATAGTACATGAAGAGAAAAAATTTAATAACAAATAAATATTATTTATTTACTGATTACACTTAAACGAAATTTATAGATCTCATTACGCACCGCATGGTTAGGTACACTGGAACGGACTTATGCACGCACGGTCGTCTACCTAGTAAAACTCTTTATTTATTTATAGGGAATTCCGCTGAAAAATTAAGTACCTACTTTCATTACGTAATTAATATCAGAATCGAGTACATAGTGCTCTCCTTCAATATCTAAAATTTGTCACCAGTCACCCTGAATGCCCCTCGGTCTCACTTAAGTACAGCCAGTGTCTTATTCTAGTATCTATTCCATGCATTCCCTAGTAAACCGTTTTTATACAGGGTGGTTGGTGACAAATTTTAGATACTGAAGGAGAGCACTCTGTTGTCGATTCTGATCATAATTATGTAATCAAAGTAGGTACTTTTCACTAGAATTCCCTATAAATACTAGTATGTTACTACATATTCACTTTACATACAACTGAGTCAATCGCGTCACGCGACTTGGCACGTGGATCCCTGCCAACGCTAGTGTAACCATGCCTTGCGTAATCTATTCTTTAACTTTCGGTTAAGTTTACTCAGTAAATAATTAATATATATTTTTTATTGTATTTTTTCTCTTCAAGTATGATCTGAAAAATTCAAAATTCACGTCCTTGAATTTCAAAAGTGACCCACCAGTCACCCTGTATAGTCTTTTTTCCATACGGGCACTTCCACTTTACGAAGCTACTGGGTTCGATTCGACATTAGATTTTAAGTTCTAATGTCAAATTAGGAGAAATGACAAAATTTGCTAAAAAAAACTGATTTTAAACCTTCTACGTTTAACATTGGAGAGCCTTAAAATTAGACTTTTTAATGTCCTATACAGGGTGTCCTAAGGGTATGGGACATCAAGGGAAATAAGGTACCTTAAATATCGCAGATAGGATATTTTGCTGAAATAGGACTTTATATGATTTATAAATATACCTAAGCAATCCTGAATTTAAAGATTTCACGTGCATATCCACTTCAGCACGTACATGTATGTTTATTATTTGATTAGAATGCTTAATTTAACGTTGTTCCTTTCCTTTACAGTACTATGTTACTCAAGAAGAAATATTATTTTTCGTCCATTCTTTCGATTGGCATCTTAAAAATGGGGTTGATTTTTTTTATATTTAAGTTGGTTTGATTCCTAGACAAAGCAAGAAATTCTAAGGAAATCTTTAAATGCAGAATTACCAATATTTAAAAATCATACAAACTCTTCTCTCAGCAAAATACTCTATCTACAACATTTGAGGTACTTTCCCCTGATGACCCTGGGAAGCCCTGTATACCCTAGTATCATTTTTAAAACTAAGCTTTCCCATCTAACTACACTTCCTAACTGTCACCATTATAAAGAAAAAATACAAAGAAGTAAATATTCACTAATTTTTTTTAAATGTTTTTTTTAAGAAGGTTTGTCGCGACCTTACGTAGTTATATTTAGCGAAATCCCTTTTCTACATTTACTAACCCTTTTTTACTATCCTATCTATATCTTTAACCTCGTCTCTCTAGGAACATAACCTCGCAACAGACGCACGTGCGACTGAAGCACCCGTCGCAGCACGTTTGCGACTTTTGCGGGTACTCGTTCGTGAGCGAGCAGGGTCTTAAGATGCACAAGGCGAAGGCGCATCGGGATTCATACAAATATGTGAGCGTTTTTCGTATGTTGTGCTTTATTAGAATGCAGAGATAAGTGAGTAGTTGCAAATTGTGATATGAAAACAAAAGAAAAGAATAATTGTTTTAAACTATCGCGGTTATTTTCACTATGATTTAATGAATTTACGGGATTCTTACCACGATTTTGATTTTATTTTCGCACGTCCGATATTTCGATGCTGTTACAAGCACCATGATCGCATCCATCGCGGGTGAAACCCAAAATGCCTTAAATCTAGTAAATTCTGAAAGTTTGTTATTACATTTACGATACAGTTAAAGTATTTTTTAAATCAGTCAATAGTAAAATAAGCCGATACTAATTTCAGGCGCTTTGGGGGCTCAGGAAATTTCGAGGTTTATTTATTTATTTATTTACACATTTTAGGAAAACTTACAGCTAGGTATATTACATAATTATAACTTAATAGCGACAGAAGGCCAATTAGCAGTTTCCACTAATGAGCAACTGTATAATTTTAAAATTACGGCCAGAATTTGACAGAAATAGCCAAAAAAAAAATAATAACATTAACAATAACGAAAAAAGATCTTATTTTTTAGAAACATTAACTACTTTAAGTAAATTCAATAGTCGAAAAAAAAATAGACAATATTACTATATGAAAAATAAAAACTATAATTTAAGAGAGAAGAAAAAAAAAATTACACTTATAAAGTATGTTCATTATGGCAAAAAAATAAATTATATAAACAGCAAGGAAAAACAAAACACTCTAATTCTAACAATATAAACAAAATAATAAAGGTAAAAAATAATAAAGGTAAAAAATAAAGGTAAAAAAATTTTGGGTCTATGTTTTGGGTGTATGTTTGAAGATGTTATGACATTAAGTCAATACGCGACGAGCGCTATTTTTCAAAAGTCGCTATTTAAACATTTCATTACTTGCATCTCAAACTTGACTCAATACTTAATACAAACTTATTTGTAGATTAACTATATCTTTTAGCGAAAGAAAAAGTACCCAGCGCCCAAGATTCCCGAGCACGAGAAGGAATCGAACCTGTACTGTTCCGTCTGCGACCTGAAGCTGGCCGACGAGGACGCGTGGAAGCGACACCTGGCCACCTCTGCGAAACATCGCGACAATCTCGGGTAAGTTCTTATTGGGAATCTATTCCACATGACACACATTTTCCAAAGTATTATTTCAAGTTTATATTATGAAGCTGAAGCGAATTTACACGTGTAATTCTCCGAACTTGAAATTCGGATTTGAAAAAAGATTTTGTATTTGCTTAGGACGTGCTACGCTATTATTTTATCAATGTACTTAGTTTTTTTAATATGTCTATAAAAATAAAATACATACAAGCCTTTGCAGTAATTTGAAGGAAATCAACACAAGAAAAAACCACATTCTGAACATTATTAAAAATTAAAACCCAGTTTTAGTTTATAGAGCGCCTTACCATATATGTACATATAGCTGCTATATAAACGAACAGGATTCCCAATTTGATGTTGCTACAGAGCTCTTTAAGTAAAAGACGCGTTATTTTTTTTCTTTTTAATTCCTGTCCTGTGCTAAGCGATCTTAATCCTCTCCCGTGCTAAGCGAAATTATTCCTGTCCTGTGCTAACCGAACTTATTCGCGTCCTGTACTCAGCGAACTTATTCCTGTCCTGTGCTAACCGAACTCATTCCTGTTCTGTGCTAACCGAACTCTTTCCTGTCCTGTGCTAAAATATCTTTATCCTGTCTTGTGCTTAGCGAACTTATTGTGCTAAACGACATCTACCTGTCCTGTTCTAACCAAACTTATTCCTGTCTTGTGCTAACGAAACTTAATCGTGTCTTGTACTCAGCTAACTTATTACTGTCCTGGGCAAGCCGAACTTATTCCTGTACTGTGCTAACCAAACTTATACTTGTCCTGTGCTAATTGAACTAAGTCCTCTCCTCTGCTAAGCGAACTTATTCCTGTGCTGTGCTAACCAAACTTATTCCTGTCCTGTACTAACCAAACTTATTCCTGTCCTGTACTCAGCGAACTTATTCCTGTCCTGTGCTAACCGAACTCATTCCTTTCCTGTGCTAACCGAACTCATTCCTGTCCTGTGCTAAAATATCTTAATCCTGTCCTGTGCTTTGTGAACTTAATGTGCTAAACCACCTCTACCTGTCTTGTTATAACCAAACTTATTCCTGTCCTGTATTAACCAAACTTATTCCTGTGCTGTGCTAACTGAACTTATTCCTGCCCTGTATTAATCGAACTTATTCCTGTCCTATACTTACCCAACTTATTCCTGCCCTGTGCTAACCAAACTTATTCCTGTCCTGTACTCAGCGAAGTTATTCCTGTCCTATGCTAACCGAACTTATTCCTGTCCTGTGCTAACCAAACATATTGCTGTCCTGTGCTAACCGAACTCATTCCTGTCCTGTGCTAAGCAAACTTGTTCCTGTCCTCTGTTAACCGAACTCATTCATGTTCTGTGCTAACCGAACTCATTCCTGTCCTGTGCAAACCAGACTTATTCCTGTGCTTTGCTGACCGAACTTATTCCTGTCCTGTACTAAACGAACTTATTCCTGTCCTGTGCTAACTGAAATCATTCCTGTGCTGTGCTAACTAAACTTATTCCTGTCCTGTGCTAACCAAACTTATTCCTGTCCTGTACTCAGCGAACCTATTCCTGTCCTGTGCTAACCGAACTCATTCCTATCCTGTGCTAACCGAACTCATTCCTGTCGTGTGCTAACCAGACTTATTCCTGTCCTGTACTCAGCGAACCTATTCCTGTCCTGCGCTAGCCGAACTCATTCCTATTCTGTGCTAACCGAACTCATTCCTGTCCTGTGCTAACCGAACTCATTCCTCTCCTGTGCTAACCGAACTCATTCCTGTCCTGTGCTAACCGAACTCATTCCTCTCCTGTGCTAACTGAACTCATTTCTGTGCTGTGCTAACCAAAATTAATTCCTTTCTTGGACTCAGCGAAATTATTCCTTTCCTGTGCTAACAAAGTTCAGTCCTGTCCTATGCTAACCGAACTCATTCCTGTCTTGTTCTAAAATATCTTAATCTTATCTTATCTTAACTTATTGTACTAAACGACCTCTACCTGTCCTATTCTAACCAAACTTATTCCTGTCCTGTGCTAAGCAAACTTACCCCTGTGCTGTGCCTACTGAACTTATTCCTTTCCTGTGCTAACCGAGCTTATTCCTGTCCTGTGCTTACCAAACTTATTCCTGCCCTGTGCTAACCGAACTCAATCCTGCCCTGTGCTAAAATATCTTAATCCTGTCCTGTGCTAACCAAACTTATTCCTGTGCTGTGCTGACCGAACTTATTCCTGTCCTGTACTAACCGAATTTATCCCTGCCCTGTGCTAACCAAACTTATTCCTGTCCTGTACTAACCGAATTTATTCCTGCCCTGTGATAACCAACTTTATTCCTGTCTCAGCAAACTTATTCCTGTCCTGTGCTAACCGAACTCATTCCCGTCCTATGCTAACCGAACTCATTCCTGCCCTGTGCTAAAATATCTAAATCCTGTCCTGTGCTAACCAAACTTATTCCTGTGCTGTGCTGACTGAACTTATTCCTGTCTCAGCAAACTTATTGCTGTCCTGTGCTAACCGAACTCATTCCTGCCCTGTGCTAAAATATCTTAATCCTGTCCTGTGCTAACCAAACTTATTCCTGTGCTGTGCTGACCGAACTTATTCCTGTCCTGTGCTAACCAAACTTATTCCTGTCCTGTGCTTACCAGATTTATTCCTGTGCTTTGCTGACCGAACTTATTCCTGTCCTGTACTAACCGAACTTATTCCTGTCCTGTGCTAACCGAACTTATTCCTTTCCTTGTGCTAACCAAACTTATTCCCGTGCTGTGCTAACCGAACTTATTCCTGTCCTACACCAACCGAACTTATTCCTGTCCTGTACTAACCGAACTTATTCCTGCCCTGTGCTAACCAAAATTATTTCCTGTCTTGGACTCAGCGAAATTATTCCTGTCCTGTGCTGTGCTTACCGAATATCTTAATCCTGTCCTGTGCTAACCAAACTTATTCCTGTGCTGTGCTGACCGAACTTATTCCTGTCCTGTACTAACCGAATTTATCCCTGCCCTGTGCTAACCAAACTTATTCCTGTCTCAGCGAACTTAGTCCTGTCCTGTGCTTACCGAACTCATTCCTGTACTGTGCTCACCAAACTTATTCCTGTCCTGTGCTTACCAGACTTATTCCTGTGCTTTGCTGACCTAACTTACTCCTGTCCTGTACTAACCGAACTTATTCCTGTCCTGTGCTAACCGAACTTATGACTGTGCTGTGCTAACCGAACTTTTTCCTGTCCTTGTGCTAACCAAACTTATTCCCGTGCTGTGCTAACCGAACTTATTCCTGTCTTACACTAACCGAACTTATTCCTGTCCTGTACTAACCGAACTTATTCCTGCCCTGTGCTAACGAAAATTAATTCCTGTCTTGGACTCAGCGAAATTATTCCTGTCCTGTGCTGTGCTTACCGAATATCTTAATCCTGCCCTTTGCTAACCAAACTTATTCCTGTGCTGTGCTGACCGAATTTATCCCTGCCCTGTGCTAACCAAACTTATTCCTGTCTCAGCGAACTTAGTCCTGTCCTGTGCTTACCGAAATCATTCCTGTCCTGTGCTAACCAGACTTATTCCTGTGCTTTGCTGACCTAACTTACTCCTGTCCTGTACTAACCGAACTTATTCCTGTCCTGTGCTAACCAAACTTATTCCTGTCTTAGCGAACTTATTCCTGTCCTGTGCTAACTGAACTCATTCCTGTCTTGTGCTAACCGAACTCATTCCTCTCCTGTGCTAACCGAACTTATTACTGCGCTGTGCTAACTAAACTAATTCCTGTCCTGTGCTAACCGAACTTATTCCTATCCTTGTGCTAACCAAACTTATTCCTGTGCTGTGCTAATAGAACTTATTCCTGTCCTGCACTAACCGAACTTATTCCTGTCCTGTGCTAACCGATCTCAGTCCTGTCCTGTGCTAACCGAACTCATTTCTGTCCTGTTCTAAAATATCTTAATCCTGTCCCGTGCTTAGCGAACTTATTGTGCTAAACGACCTCTACCTGTCCTATTCTAACCAAATTTATTCCTGTCCTGTGCTAACCGAACTCATTCCTGTCCTGTGCTAACCGAACTTATTCCTGTCCTTGTGCTAACCAAACTTATTCCTGTGCTGTGCTAACCGAACTTATTCCTGTCCTATACTAACCGAACTTATTCTTGCCCTGTGCTAACCAAAATTAATTCCTGTCTTGGACTCAGCGAAATTATTCCTGTCCTGTGCTAACCGAACTCAGTCCTGTCCTGTGCTAACCGAACTCAGTCCTGTCCTGTGCTAACCGAACTCATTCCTGTCCTGTTCTAAAATATCCTAATTCTGTCCTGTGCTTAGCGAACTTATTGTGCTAAACGACCTCTACCTGTCCTATTCTAACCAAACTTATTCCTGTCCTGTGCTAACCGAACTTATTCCTGTCCTGTGCTAACCAAACTTACTCCTGTGCTGTGCTTACCGAACTTATTCCTTTCCTGTGCTAACCAAACTTATTCCTGTGCTGTGCTAACCGAACTTATTCCTGTCCTGCACTAACCGAACTTATTCCTGTCCTATACTAACCGAACTTATTCTTGCCCTGTGCTAACCAAAATTAATTCCTGTCTTGGACTCAGCGAAATTATTCCTGTCCTGTGCTAACCGAACTCAGTCCTGTCCTGTGCTAACCGAACTCATTCCTGTCCTGTTCTAAAATATCCTAATCCTGTCCTGTGCTTAGCGAACTTATTGTGCTAAACGACCTCTACCTGTCCTATTCTAACCAAACTTATTCCTGTCCTGTGCTAACCGAACTTATTCCTGTCCTGTGCTAACCAAACTTACTCCTGTGCTGTGCTTACCGAACTTATTCCTGTCCTGTGCTAACCGAACTCATTACTGTCCTGTTCTAAAATATCTTAATCCTGTCCTGTGCTTAGCGAACTTATTGTGCTAAACGACCTGTACCTTTCCTATTCTAACCAAACTTATTCCTGTCCTATACTAACCGAACTTATTCTTGCCCTGTGCTAACCAAATTAATTCCTGTCTTGGACTCAGCGAAATTATTCCTGTCCTGTGCTAACCGAACTCAGTCCTGTCCTGTGCTAACCGAACTCATTCCTGTCCTGTTCTAAAATATCCTAATCCTGTCCTGTGCTTAGCGAACTTATTGTGCTAAACGACCTCTACCTGTCCTATTCTAACCAAACTTATTCCTGTGCTGTGCTAACCGAACTTATTCCTGTCCTGTGCTAACCGAACTTATTCCTATCTTGTGCTAAGTGCTTATGAAATATTTTGTTGAAAACTACTTAATTCGTCCACTCCTTGATTTTTCTTTTTTATTACCGACTAAGCCCGCGTTTGACCTCGATATCTCCTGATGGTTACTAAAAATGAGGTCGAAGATGAACGTTCACGGGCCAATTAAGAAAGTATATGAAAGGCGGTCAATGGCCAATCGGATCCTGAATCAAGACGATCCTACACGGGCTATTCCGACGCTTTTAATTATTCTTCAATACGAGCCTCTCCGCTGCTCGTGGTTCGCCGCCATCTCAGCGAACTTCTTCCTGTCCTGTGCTAAGCAAAATAATTCTTGAATGCTTATACAGGGTCACTGGTGGGTCATTTTCGAAATTCCAGGACGTGATAGTTTGTCATAAATGAAGAGAAAAATAAAATAAAATATAAACATTAATTATATAGTAAACTTAACCGAAAGTTAAAGAATTGATTACGCAACGCATGGTTACGCTAGCGTTGGTAGCGGTCCGCGTGCCAGGTCACGTGCCGCGATTGACTCAGTTGTATGTAAAGGAAATAGTAACAGAGTAGTATTTATTTATAGGGAATTGTAGTGAAAAATTAACTACCTACTTTTATTACATAATTATGATCATAATTGAGTTCAGTGTGCTCAAATTCAGTATCTAACATTTGTCACCAGTCACCCTGTATATTTGATTATTTATGTAAACTTAGAGATAGAAAATAACACAAATTACTTAAAAGAATGTACAGTGAATTAGTTACAGCTTATTTCTATGAGAAATTTCTTCCAGCTGGCTACTGACTGATAGGGGAGATATAAATAAAAAATAAGATATCTATAGATAAATAATAATACTTACATTCATGCACTTTTTTCTTCTTCCAGCTCTTCATTTGTCTTTTATTTAACAACTTGAAAATTTAAGACAATTATTAGATGATTTACTATCCTAAGTAATCACAGTACTCGAATTACTGTGATTTTTTTTGAGAGTAGTTTTTTTGCTCTAGATCTAGTTTTATTTCGTTTTTTTTTAAAGCGCATGTCATATGCCTGTAGTGAACGAAAAACATTTTGTTTCTTTTCCAGGACGGCGTGTCGAGATTGTGGCGAAGAGTTCACGTCAAGCGAGGCCCTTAAGGAGCATATTCGCTCGCACGTACCGTATACCGCATACCGCATGTACCCGTCCTATTGCAAGGGAGCGCGCCCTAAGGGCAGCTCGGGCGAGAGCGAGTACCCGGCCACTTGTGAGCTGGTATGTGGATTATGTGTTATACTGGACACAGACTCGAGACAAACGGTGCAATAAAACGGGGAAGGGAAAAGCGCACGATTTTGTGAAGTCGCCCATACACAGTGTAAGTAAATGCAATAGAAAATGTTATGCGCTTTCTCATTTCCACGTTTTATTGCACCGTATGCCTTTTAATTTTAGTGTCCAGTACTTATAGCTATAACAGCTTTTAAACTTTCGCAATTTGAACACATATTGGTATTAAGTAGGTAAAACATTTATTTGGTATAAAAATTAAATGTTGACGAAATAAATAACACTATATCTAGCAATGTTCTCACGTTTCACCTCAATTACATGTGATGGTAAATGAAAATGAGTTCGAATGAGATAGTACACGGGTTAGGGAGGAGTTGGTTTTCCTCTAATCATTACCGGAACTCATGACCTTCAGGGCGGTGATATTTTGCTAACTTATATGATGGGGATGGAGATTTATTATATGGAGGGTTGTCGCAAGCCACCTGAAGCCACCCTGAAGGTGACCTACGAAAACGACTATTTCATTTCTTAAGTTATCATGATTTCTTAATTAAAGATGGCTCGTGTCAACAAGGTTCGAAAATATACCGAAATTTCGAGTTAATATGTAAAATTATGCGCGATAAAAGGGTTTTGTCTATGATTTTATTTAATCGTGGAAAGCTAACACAGTATTAGGTATGATACTCAGCAGGGCGAGCACAGAACTTATCAACTCGTATTGTTACGAATGTTCGTATAGTATGGAGACGGTTTGTTAGCAATAATTGAAATCTATCCATTGCCGTACGGCCAGCTTAAATAAATGGTTGCCTTGTTAATTTTTAATGGTTGTAAACATGTTGTACTCTTAAATAACTGTAAAATAAAAAATTACAATGTTGCTAAAAACTTGCAACCGACTCCATACTATACGAACATTCGTAAACATACGAGTCGATAAAGTTCTGCGCTCGCACCGCAGTGATATAAATACAACAGTGCGAGATGTCGGTGAGTAGTCGCAAGCAGCGCTACTGTTTTACTAACATCACGCGGATGTTAATATGTCGCTTCCAGCGTAATACGATCTTGCGGGAGCTGTAGCTACTTTTGCATTTGATTAGATTTACTGTACAAAATATAAATTTTATAAAACATGCCCAGAATCGAACTGAAGCAAACGAAATCAAGATCCATGTTTGAACCGGTTTTAGGAATACCTTAAGTTAACCTTATAATATCTGAGCTATTCTGCAAGATAGGAAAAAATTGCTTATGTGTTTGCATACAATCACTTTGATAATTTAAGTTGTTTTATTCGTGGAGTTCATAATTGGTTTTCTGTTTCTATAAGTTGTCATCATATAAATATAATGTGGATATGACTATTAAGACTATGAGAATGGCAACGGTTCTATACTAAGTTACGAGTTCGATTCCTACTTCCTGTTTATACAGGGTGACTGGTGACAAATTTTAGATACTGAGGAAGGAGAGCACTCTGTACTTGATTCTGATAATAATTATGTAATAAAAGAAGGTGCGTAATTTTTCACTAGAATTCCCTATAAATGAATACTACTATGTTACTATTTACTTTACATACAACTGAGTAGATCGCGGCACGTGACCTGGCACGCGGATCGCAGCCAACGCTAGCGTAACCATACGTTGCGTAATCAATTCTTTAACTTTCGGTTAAGTTTACTCAGTAAATAAATTAATATTTATTGTTTATTCTACTTTTTCTCTTCATCTTTGATGTCAAATTATCACGTCCTTGAATTCCAAAAGTGAGCCACCAGTCACCCTGTATATTGTCATGAGGAGTTATGTCGTTCTGAATGCAACAGTGCGAGGTGTCGGTGAGTAGCCGCAAGCAGCATTACACGCACTACCAGCGCTGTCATCGCGAGGTGCCGTACCCGCGCGCCAACCGGGATTACATGTGCGAAGTTTGCGGACAAGGGTTTTCGGTATGTATCAATATCTCTTCCAAATTTGAATTATTTATTGCATGAATAAAGGTTTCGTGTAGTTGTCAGTTTCGTAATATAAGCGTCGCACATTTCGTATTCTACCAAACGACATATATTTACAGGGTTATTTATTAGTGAACCCGCATCTGTTAAGGGCTATAAAGTAGGCTAAAACAAAAAAAAATAAAAAAAAACTTTGCTAAGTTTTTTTTTATTTCTTACCAAAACTAGTAAAAAATAGGTTTGTAGTGTAAAATCCTATAAGTGAAATAACACAAGAATTATAAAATTTAGGAGGGGCTTTTCGATACTGAAAATGGTTAGTTTTTATAAATTAAATGTACAAATATCATCAATTAATCTTTTATTTAGCGATCACTAAAATATTCATGTATTGTATTAAAACATTTTGTCAAAAAACTGTTTCCTTAATTTAACTTGAACGCATAGAAATTACTTATATCTTTAAAGTTTTGAGTGATTTTCTGTAGATCATTGGATGCTTTTACTCTGTAAAGTGAATTTTATAAGATCAAATGTAATTTGTCGAAAGAAGTACAAAGTCGTCGTGGCGCCGTGGTTACTGTGACTATCAAACGATATCGTAGGTCACCCGTCCTAATACCGGTATTAACTAACAGAAGACATATTCGAGCTTGCCAATTCATGTCTCAACAAAGCTGCTTACATGGTGGATTACATTTCATCATCATTACAACTCCGTGTAATGAGCTCACTGCAGGGCTGTGGTCTCTCCCCTGGGTGAAGAGGAGGTCAATGCCGTAATCTACCAAGCTAGCCCAGTGCTGGTTGGTGAATGTCAGAATTTTCAGGACGCCGAAATGGCTTCTGACAAACCGTAACTCACCTGAATACAGCACCCTGAACCGACTGCTTAACGTGCCCTCCGAAGCACGGAAGTCGCCGTGAGAAATGAATGATCGGCGATCTACCATCCTAATACCGGTATCAGGCTGCGACTATTTGTTTTAAAGTTTGTGTATCCATATTACTACTTTTTTGTATTGAGCGATGCTAAAATAATTATGCAGGTATGCTTATATAGTATCAAAGAAACTAACATTTAAATTTGGCTGGTGACTGCAAATCAACTTCGTATATCGCCCAGGTGAACGCCCGACTGCAGTACCACCGGGCCAAGCACCGCGAGACTCGCAGCTTCGCCTGCCCGCAGTGTCCCAAGGCGTTCTACAACAAGGAACAACTCAAGTCGCACTCATACAGCCACACTGCCTTGAGGCCCCACGCCTGCTCGCTCTGCGGGAAGGGGTTCAAGACTAAGATGGCCTTGTATGCGCATCTCAAGGTTGGTTCACTGGGATATTTAAGTTGAATGATTCTATAGTTTTCACTTGATACTCACAGATAATTTTCTTGAGATTTCATGATTTATTCAATTAAATTGCAGACGTTTTAATCGAATTTTATTGCAGGATTACATGGTACATGGTAACGCCATACATTTCGATTTGGCGTTTCGGTATCTTAGTAAATACCGTGGCCATGAGTTCCTGGAAATTTTGAGTAGAAATCTACAGGGTTAATTTTAATTAACGCATGACCTCTTGCGGGCAGCCTCTCCACATCCATCTCAACAACATTTGTTCTACGACTTTTTACAAATCTTGTTAAATAACCCCAAACATAGAAACAAAAAAATTTTGCTCCTTACTCAACATTTTGTAAGAAGTACCTATTATTATTTTACTGCGCAAGGCGCGTAGCATACCTACGCTCACAGTTAATAGAGTTACGCCACTAAACAGAGGCTATAAATACTTTTTGTAAGGGAAAACTAAAATTTTGAAAACTATTTATTTTAAGAAGTTGTAGAACAATTAATGTTGTTGGGATTGATGTGGACAAGCTGCCTGCAAGAGTTGATTTGATAGCTGAAACAAAAACCTGTCTGATTTAAGAAAATCTTTTTGTATTTGATAGCTTTGAAGAAGGTTGTAGGCCGAGTTATATTTGCTCCAGAAATTTCCATGGAGGCAAAACCTACGCGGGAAGCAGCTAGCGTAAATGGAAAAAGTGAAAAAAACTTATGATTTTTTTTATATAATTACTAGCTGAATGCAAACAAGCTCTTCAGCTTTATTAGTTATTTATTTATACTTCATTAAATTTAAAACTGATTGCACCATAGAAAAAAATATCATCATCATCAGAACTCCGTGTAATGGGCCCACTGCAGGGCATGAGTCACTCCTCTGGGTGACAAGGAGGTTTAGGCCATAATCCACCGAGCTGGCCCAGTGCTGGGTGGTGGATGTCAGAATTTTCAGGACGCCGAAATGGCTTCTGACAAACCGTAACTCACCTGAATACAGCACCCTGAACCGACTGCTTAACGTGCCCTCCGAAGCACGGAAGTCGCCGTGAGAAATGAATGATCGGCGATCTACCATCCTAATACCGGTATCAGGCTGCGACTATTTGTTTTAAAGTTTGTGTATCCATATTACTACTTTTTTGTATTGAGCGATGCTAAAATAATTATGCAGGTATGCTTATATAGTATCAAAGAAACTAACATTTAAATTTGGCTGGTGACTGCAAATCAACTTCGTATATCGCCCAGGTGAACGCCCGACTGCAGTACCACCGGGCCAAGCACCGCGAGACTCGCAGCTTCGCCTGCCCGCAGTGTCCCAAGGCGTTCTACAACAAGGAACAACTCAAGTCGCACTCATACAGCCACACTGCCTTGAGGCCCCACGCCTGCTCGCTCTGCGGGAAGGGGTTCAAGACTAAGATGGCCTTGTATGCGCATCTCAAGGTTGGTTCACTGGGATATTTAAGTTGAATGATTCTATAGTTTTCACTTGATACTCACAGATAATTTTCTTGAGATTTCATGATTTATTCAATTAAATTGCAGACGTTTTAATCGAATTTTATTGCAGGATTACATGGTACATGGTAACGCCATACATTTCGATTTGGCGTTTCGGTATCTTAGTAAATACCGTGGCCATGAGTTCCTGGAAATTTTGAGTAGAAATCTACAGGGTTAATTTTAATTAACGCATGACCTCTTGCGGGCAGCCTCTCCACATCCATCTCAACAACATTTGTTCTACGACTTTTTACAAATCTTGTTAAATAACCCCAAACATAGAAACAAAAAAATTTTGCTCCTT
This sequence comes from Stenoptilia bipunctidactyla, assembly GCA_944452665.1. Classification (NCBI taxonomy): domain Eukaryota; kingdom Metazoa; phylum Arthropoda; class Insecta; order Lepidoptera; family Pterophoridae; genus Stenoptilia; species Stenoptilia bipunctidactyla. Next base: position 30,073 of record CALYBW010000132.1, read on the forward strand.
ACTCAACATTTTGTAAGAAGTACCTATTATTATTTTACTGCGCAAGGCGCGTAGCATACCTACGCTCACAGTTAATAGAGTTACGCCACTAAACAGAGGCTATAAATACTTTTTGTAAGGGAAAACTAAAATTTTGAAAACTATTTATTTTAAGAAGTTGTAGAACAATTAATGTTGTTGGGATTGATGTGGACAAGCTGCCTGCAAGAGTTGATTTGATAGCTGAAACAAAAACCTGTCTGATTTAAGAAAATCTTTTTGTATTTGATAGCTTTGAAGAAGGTTGTAGGCCGAGTTATATTTGCTCCAGAAATTTCCATGGAGGCAAAACCTACGCGGGAAGCAGCTAGCGTAAATGGAAAAAGTGAAAAAAACTTATGATTTTTTTTATATAATTACTAGCTGAATGCAAACAAGCTCTTCAGCTTTATTAGTTATTTATTTATACTTCATTAAATTTAAAACTGATTGCACCATAGAAAAAAATATCATCATCATCAGAACTCCGTGTAATGGGCCCACTGCAGGGCATGAGTCACTCCTCTGGGTGACAAGGAGGTTTAGGCCATAATCCACCGAGCTGGCCCAGTGCTGGGTGGTGGATGTCAGAATTTTCAGGACGCCGAAATGGCTTCTGACAAACCGTAACTCACCTGAATACAGCACCCTGAACCGACTGCTTAACGTGCCCTCCGAAGCACGGAAGTCGCCGTGAGAAATGAATGATCGGCGATCTACCATCCTAATACCGGTATCAGGCTGCGACTATTTGTTTTAAAGTTTGTGTATCCATATTACTACTTTTTTGTATTGAGCGATGCTAAAATAATTATGCAGGTATGCTTATATAGTATCAAAGAAACTAACAGTAGTATGTTATTGGGCATTCTATATCAAATTCCAATCGCTCAAGCATTCGCTCTTTCCATGTGATATAGAATACCCAATAACATAAAACTGCGAACAAATTTATACAAATCAGAAAACATTATAAATATTCTGAACCCAGCGCACACTGAGTGGGATTCGAACCCACCACTCTCGAATATCAGCCGGTGCTCTACCAACTGAGCTAACGCCTTACCTACGTCGAAGATTGAATTAATGCCTTACTTTGGTTTTAAACAATCAAAGCATGGATGTTTGGTCAGCATTTTGAAAGTACTTAGGTATATTATTACTGCTGTTTTGTTATAGAAATTCATGCTACTTTAGATTTAATTTCTGGTTAGACTATTTATTTCTTTGCTCATATATTTTTAGAATGATATTTTTTTAACCCACTTCAAAAAAGGATGTAATCAACTAGACCATACATTTCGCGGTACTGTAGGAATTTATTATTAGTTTATGAATGCATTCTAAACCTTTCATAATAAATAAATCAAGAATAAAATCCTCAGACAACCACTCCAACCACATGACCCCATGGTAAGCCTTACTAAAGAGATCCGGAAACAGTTTTATGCTCCGAACCCTCGACCTCTCAGCGCCTTAATCCACCACACCACTGAGGTTGTCAATAATTATAAGAGTATGTATGCGTGTTTGTTTGTACACGTATTTCTACGCGCAGAAACTGTAAGTCAGTTAATAATAGTTTTCATAATACAAGTTTTCACTTAAATCAGAGAACTGTTCAAGTTTCATCAAAATCAATTCAGTAGTTTTCAAGATATTATGAAATCGGTTTGTTAAGTAATTAATATTTAAAACTACATATATCAAAACAATGTCATTAAAGCAATCTTATTTTATACCTTACGCTAGACAAGAGCAAAGTAACCTGGCGATGTAATATTATAAGTGCGAAAGTTTGTTTGAATGTATGTATGTATTTGATATCGTAGATTTTCGATTTAAAGATTTAAAGGTATTTTGTTTGAACATTTGTTACTCTTAAACGCAAAATGTAGTAGACGGAATGATTTGTAATTTTGCATACGAGTGTTGAAAGAATGGTTTGAGATAATACCTACATATTATTATAATAGGCATAGTATTTCACAAAATATTCCCACTGCATCGAGGTTTTCACGGGTGAAATCGTGGACAAATACTAGTTATTGTAATAAATTAATTATATTACAGTACGCTAATAACTCACAGGTAAATACAATGCAGACATTCCGTCAGCAATTTTGTTTTACACGTTTCATTACCTATACCGATGCGGCAATTTCAAAAGAATTCATAAAATTAGGTCGAAAAACATGTTTTTGAAATGATGATTTACCTACCTACTTGTAAAGTTATTTGTGTTGTTAAATTGAATACTTTTTAAAAATAATATTTCTATGGTAGGTAGGTAGGTACTTATAAGATCACTTTATTGTCAGTCTGTTAAGACCCTTTATCTCAGGAATATATGGATTTAAAACAAGGGAATTAAAATTAATAGGGTACTTCCCGCTGTCCTAGAACTATGAAATTAAGCAAGAACTTTGTCATATATTATATATTATGAGTTCAGGGAAAACTCTGATTTTGACTCAAACACAAAAATGTTTCGTTATGCAAGGATTTTATTCTTTAAAAAAGTTGCTAAACCGGGGTGTCGTTTGAAAAGGTTTTATCGGCTTAAGCTTAAAATAATTTTATATACTTTAGGATACTTCAGATTTATGATGAAAAATAACTAACTTTTCACTGATTTTTAAGGTTCCGTACCCAAAGGGTAAAAACGGAACCCTATTATTAAGACTTAGCTGTCTGTCCGTCTGTCACAAGGCTGTGCTGTATCTCATGAACGGTGATAGTTAGACAGTTCACAGATGATGTATTTTTATTGTTGCTATAACAACAAATACTATTAACAGAATAAAATAAAAATTTTAGGGTGGGCTCCCATACAACAAACATGATTTTTTTTACTCGTTTTAGCTCGATTTCGATAATAGCAACATGTAGGCACTTGAAATATTCACAAAATACTCAGTTTTATTTTTACTTTAATAATAAATAATTTGGCCGGTTTTTATTAAAAGATAAGATATTATCGTAAAAAGTTAGCGAAAATATTATTTGGAGATTTAATAAAATTGTAGAGTAAAACAATGAAGTAGGTACGTACCTTTATAATAGAATATTTACATTAAATCTATGCTAAGAGTATCATAAATAGGAAATTTTTAAATTTATGTTATTTATTAAATAATGTTTATAACGAAAAACCTACTAGACACACTGCAGGTCCTCCCCTTAGCAGAAACAGAGCTAGCCTTAGGTACACATTATTATATACCGTTTAAAATAGGGAGCATTGTAGTAACTACATAGGCATCACTGAAGACGTGAAACTATTACCACTAAAATTTCTATCACCATTCGAATGCTACATTATCCTAGAGCAATAAAAGCATAACTTCCGAACAAATTGAATACTTGAATACCTTGTATCAACAATTTTTCAATAACTAAGAACCTATTTGGGTGAAATGAGTGTTCAATCAAAGTTTGACGAGAGCAAAGCCGTTGGCTAAAGCTAGTTTTCAATACTTATAGGAAAATTACAAAGATTTTATTTAGTTCAAATAAACAGAAATATTAAATATCACACAAATATATTTTAAATGACGACTTTGCAATAATCGTATGCAACAGGGCTGACACAAATCGAATGAGCGAATACTGCTATGCTGTGGATGAATAAAATATGATAATAAGTATTCTAATCAATAGATTTCACAATCTAAAATGAAGTATTATGATTAAAATGTACAAATTGAAAAAAAAAAATGCACAATGAAAAATAAAAATAATAAGTATTAAAAAGCTGTGATTAATCTAACATAATTCACAGCTTACTTATCTAATCTTCAACATCTTTAAAACTATGATACCTGCCAAATTATTAAAAATATAATAAACTATAATAAACTATATATAATAAACTGCGCGCGGTTTAACCCGCGTAACTTTTGATCCCGTAGGAATTATGGGATAAAATATAACCTATAGCCTTTCTCAAGAGTTAGGCTTTTTAAATGCAAAAAGATTTTTTCAAATCCGACTAGTAGTTTCTGAGATTAGCACGTTCAAACAAACAAACCCTGTAGCTTATTATATTATATTGGTTATATATACATATACATAGATTATAACAAAATATTTCTACTATACTTTATTTTAATGTACTTTTTTTTTAATGATAAGGTTGATTTAGCAGTTTTAAAAAAAAACTTTATGTTGACAACCCTGTGAATTTTAGCAAAATTAACAATATTGGTCAATAAAACCGAGTGTTTCTTTGATTATCGCCATATTCTTCACAAGTCTACAAGTCTCCGAGTGCTCCACAGTCAATAAGTTACTGGTGTTGAAGAAAATCGCAGCTCAAGATCAATTACCCTGTTGTTATCACCTGCAAGGTAAAATGTAAGTTTAAATTATTATTTTATCTTTCACTTGAACTATATAAAAACCTTCCTAAAGACGAAGCCTCTGTTCTGCTGTACCGCACCGTCGTCGCCGCCGCCGCCGCCGCCCTCACCATGCTGGCTTTGCCGTGCAACAGATGGCAATGCATACATTAGGAACGGTGGCGGTGTAGAGGCGGCGTCGTATACACGAAGTTGTAACTTCAGACATACGTTAATTAATTATCTATCTTTACAGGTCTGACTCAGAGTTTGAAGCTGTTTTCGGAGGGGGCTCATCCTCCACCGCGCGTAAAAACACAAGCAAGAGGAAGAGTACGACAACTGTGGCAAGGTATATTGCGAGCATTTATTTACTTACTTTTTTCTAGTCATTCTAGCAAGGAAAAATGTGCACTAGAGCTGTGTACTTACTGCATACATCTTACTTTATTTATTAACTTACTTTATTAATTTTGAACTGAATTAAATTAAATTTTAATGCTAAATATTATCTAATATGTTCAATTAATTTATATTTTTTGTGTTTTTAACATTTAACTTTATTAACATATATTTTTTTCGTTTTACAGATCAGACTCAGAGAATGAAAGTGTTTTGCCAAAAGTAACAAAAAAGAAACCTGTTACTAAACCGCGGTAAGCATATTATGTTGATGTGTGTGAATGTTTTTTAGGTAAAGTTAATTGTGTGAGACATTATTTAATCAATACTATCTTATTTTCAGAGGTCAAACGAAGAGCCCGAAGGACGTGTTCGAACTGCTGTCTGAGGACGACGAGACCATAGCTGTTGAGAACACTCAACGGCGTAACGCTAGTGGTCAGAAGCTGAGTAGCAGCGTGACCACGAAAGTAGCCAACGGCGTGGTGCGACGCACCGCTGACATCGAAGGCGCATACTACGTGGAGGTGCGCGTATACACCACTAGCGACGCGCTCAAGACACCGCCCGAACAACGCTACAAGAAGGCGCTCGTCACCGTGAAGGTCCAGCTAAACACGGAGTCATCTGAGTGGCGAGATCTTCAAAAATTTATGAAAAATACAAAAACCCTGTTTAATGACCAGGAGCCTTTATTTTATAGTAATAAAATAAATTTTAAATAATAAGTGTACAGTCTTTTTTTAGAGATAAGTATAATAATATAATATACAACTTTTTTAGTAGTTTTCGTTTTTAATATTCCTTTAAGTTAAGATTATTTTTCATTATAGTTGTCCACACATTAAGTTTGACTCTTTACTCTTGCTATAACATAGCAGTTCAGTAGTAGTGCTGTCACATGGCTGTAGATTTTTAATGAGAATTTTAAAATTTTTAATTTGTAATTTTTAAGACTTTGCTTCACACTAAGAATAATTTATTTCTTTCAAAATTATTTTCATTTTTTTTAAATTCGCATACACCCGCACCCAGACCCGGAACAACTACTTATATTGTAAGTCATCAAATATTTGCCCCGTGCAGAGTCGAACCCGCAACGTGCAGCGCAGCAATTAATAACCACTGCGATTACTTTACTGTGCCTACTGTCAAATGAATGAATAAACTTGATGTGTGGTAACTAATTAGTAATTTTTTTCTTTTATATTAGATTAGTTTCTATTGTTTTCGCTTTATTTTAGTCCTAGGTGTCTGTTGTAATAACCCACCAACATTAGTTAATACGGTGTTTATTTCAGCTTTTAAGGTAAACATAATTAATATTAATTAATAATGCCTTTTTGTAGTCCTTGTTCCATACGCGTGGAAAATAATCAATGGGTGGGGCATTTAAGGAGTGACATGCACAAAAATAAGAGTGCAGCTCCGGAAGAAAATGGTATAGTCAAGATCGCAGCTGCATTTAAAGGTCGTATTGCTACCTACAGAATACTAGCGGCTGGAGAACAGGAGAAGTCCTTACCAGAGGTATTTCTTAATAGTATACGCGAAAAATTGCTTCACCTTTTAGAAAAGTCTTTAATTAAACATATTAACTTAAAGATTAATGTAGAATATTTTGCTAATTTTATTTTACCACATAGCGAAAATCATGAAAATAAATCGTTTGCGACTAAAAATATTACAATACATCGTAACTTTGACTTTGACCAGGTATTCGACTCTATTGTTAGTGTGTTAAGTAAAAAGATTGAAGAATTTCAAGAACGTGATAGTGGTTGGGCTTTTTTAAACAGTAATTACGTAGAAATAAATATAAACAAATTCGAACCATTAAGTGGTTCTGGTTCAACCTATGTAGATTTACCTTTGGTTATAAAAAAGAAAAAAGCATGTATTAATATAAAAAACAATGATAAGTTTTGTTTCATGTGGAGCGTTGTGGCATCGCTCTATACAGCCGAACGCAACTGTGATCGCACGACATCGTACCCACACTTTAAAGAGGTTTTAAATATTAATGGTATGAACTTTCCGGTTACTTTTGATGATATTAAAATATTTGAGGAAAATAACAGAACTATAAGCATAAATGTTTATTCTTTAAAAGGTAATTGCGTTGTTGGACCGATTTATAGATCTGAGTTTAAAAGGAAAACTAGAATCAATTTACTTTTACTTGAAAAAAAGAACAAATCTCATTACGTATTAATAAAAAATTTATCGCGTCTTGTTCGTACACAAATAACTAAGCATCATGGCATGATATACTTTTGTGATGATTGTTTACTTTTCTTCACATCCGAAAATAAACTTGACGCTCATATTTGTAGTGGTGTACGCACCGTGCTCCCGGAAAGAGGTAGTTATCTCTGTTTTAAAAATTTTAATCGAAAACAAGATGTACCTTTTGTAATATACGCGGACTTTGAAACACTTCTTAAACCGATATTGACATGCGAGCCAGATCCTACTTGTAGTTTTACATTGAATCGTAAACAACACATTCCAGCAGCCTTTGCTTATTACATAGTCTGTTCATTCGATAGCAGTCTCAACCGATATGTTAATTACCGCGGGCGAGACTGTTCTCAACAATTTCTAAAATGTCTTTATAAAGATATAAAAAGAATTTATAACGTTTTAAATATCACGGTTCCTATGATGTTTAATGAAAGAGATGCAGAAATGTATGCTCGTGCTGAATTCTGTCACATTTGCAATAATCTCTTGTTGTTGGATAAGGTTAGAGATCACTGCCACCTGACAGGCCGCTATCGCGGCGCATCTCATCAGCACTGCAACTTAAAGTACAATCTCCCTAAACTAATTCCTATTTTTTTTCACAATTTAGCAGGTTACGATTGTCATCTGTTTATTAAGGAATTAGCGGAAAGTTTAGGTCCTATAAAAGTAATAGCGAAGAACAAGGAAAACTATATATCCTTCACAAAATTTTTAAAGATATCTGATAATCAGTTTGCTCAAATAAGATTTGTAGATTCTTTTAAGTTTTTGGGTACGAGCTTAGAAAAATTAGCAAACGGTTTAGATAAATCCGATTTTAAACACTTACAACAATGTTTCCCAAAAAAGAATGAATTTCAACTTATGACTCGTAAAGGTGTCTATCCTTACGATCACATGAAATATTGGAGATCATATACTGAGACAGAGCTTCCATCTAAAGAAAGTTTTTATAATTCTATGACTGAAGAAATTATCAGTGATGAAGAGTATATTCATGCGCAAGTGGTTTGGGATACTTTCAACATATCTAATATGGGAGAATATACAGATCTTTATCTCAAAACCGATGTTTATTTACTAGCAGACGTATTTGAAAACTTTAGAGCAATTTGTAAAAAAAATTATCAATTAGATCCTGCCTTTTACTTAACAGCTCCAAGCTTATCGTTTGATGCAATGTTGTTAAAAACAGGAGTAGAGCTAGAGTTACTGTCAGACTTAGAAATTGTTCGTCTAATACAGAAGGGAATAAGGGGTGGAATTTGTTTATGTTCTACCCGACACGCAAAGGCAAACAATAGTTATATGCGTAATTATGATGAAACTGTATCAGATTCTTTTCTAGTATATATCGACTGTAATAATTTATACGGTTATAGTATGTGCCAATTTTTACCTGTATCCGACTTTAGATTTTTAAAACAGCATGAAATTGATCAATTCCAAATTATGAACATACCAGATAATGCAGAATACGGATTTATTCTTGAAGTGGATTTATTATACCCCGATAAATTGCATGGTACTCATAACGAATATCCTTTTTGTGCGGAAAAATTTATACCTCCGGGTGGCACAACATCTAAATTAGTGCCAAATTTATATTCAAAATATGAATATGTTATCCATTACGTTCATTTAAAGACGTGTTTAAGCCATGGTTTAATTTTAAAGAAAATACATAGGATTGTAACGTTTAAACAAAGTAATTTCTTAGCGGAATATATTAATCTTAATACAGAACTAAGAAAAAAAGCTATAACACCGTTCCAACAAGATCTATTTAAACTTTTAAATAACTCGATTTTCGGAAAAACTTTGGAAGATAACGAGCGTCGCGTAAACGTTAAATTAGTTAATCAATGGCAGGATGGTGGCAATAGAACCAACCGAACACTCTCTGCTGGAAAATTGATTGCACGACCAAATTTTCACAGCGCAGCAATATTTTCTGAAAATTTAGTTGCTGTTCAAATGAAACCGGAACAAATTGTATTGGATAAACCAATTTATATTGGATTTACCGTTTTAGAGCTTTCTAAAAGTCACATGTACCAGTTTCATTACTCTGTAATAAAGCCTCATTATGGAGAGAGAGTGCGACTTTGTTATACGGATACCGATAGCTTTATCTATGAAATAAAAACAAGTGATTTTTATAAAGACTTAAAGCAACATTTCTTAAAATATTTCGATACTAGTAATTACGTTTCTCATAATCCTTATAACCTACCTATCAGAAACAAAAAGATACCTGGTCTATTTAAAGATGAACTCGGAGGTCATATTATGACTGAATTTGTGGGGTTACGATCAAAACTATACTGTATTAAAACTGAATCTGATGTTATCAAGAAGGCGAAAGGAATTAGAAAAAATGTAATAAATAACTTACAAGTATCCGATTATAGTAATGCTTTACTATTAGATAAAATAGTGCGTAAAAAGAATATACTGTTCAAGTGTATTAAGCATGAGATTTTTACACAGACGGTCAATAAAATTGCTTTATCTAACGCGGATGACAAACGTTTTATCATGCCTGACAAAGTTTCTACAAAGGCTTGGGGACATAATTCTTTAATATAGATATATCATGTTTTTATTTTTTGTTGTTTACTTAGAGCTGAAATAAACATTTTATTCCATTTCTTTTTTTGTGTTTTTTACTTAATGTCAATCTAGTTGTAAATATTGTATGTAGGTTCTTACTTATTAAGCTTTTTAAATAATGATTTAATGATTTATCTTGAAATAAATGTTTGATCATACTACTTAATTTTGTGTTTTATTCTTTTCAAAAAATGTAGTACCTACCTATTATATCTTTTTATAATATTATTCACAATTCAAGTGAAATAAAAGCATTTACCTGCATAGTATCGCATAGCATTGCAATAAGACACCTGAGGTGTGTGCCAGATGCCGACATCCTGTTTATTTGTAAATTAAGGGATTTCGCAACTTACGTAAATGCTATTGTTGATTTTATTGATATTATATTTTATTGTTAGACTCATTTATTAAATAGCGTTGCACGGATACACATCGACGGCAAAAGAATATCTATTTGTAAGTATAGCTCTATATATTATTATTTTTTACTTATATTTTATGCTCAATTATTAACTAATTTGATTTTCTATTTTTACTTTACAGAAAATGTCTAACTACGATGATACAAGTATTATGCTGTCCCAGTTCACTCATGATCCCTGGGAGGGATTAACACAAGTATGCCAAGAAATAATGGACAAGAACCCAAACGATGAGTCTCAATCATCGCGAGTGAAGAGAGCCAAGCGAAAAACCGAGCCTGAAAAAAAGAAATCTAAACACTGCAGTGCAAAATCCTTCATCATCAACAGGGAACGAGCTAAAGGCAGACGCCTTATACAAATAAGAGTCAGTGATTTGAAAAATGAACCTTGCTGTTCGACGGTCTGCGAATCGCAAGAAAGCAGCATTTGCGAGAACAATGTGGTGACCAGTGCTCAATATGTGGTGATAGATTCAGTGGATGAAATAATGGACCTAACTGATACTATAATAAGAAAAATTTCCAAAAAATTGTGTGGTGATAGTTTTTAGTTTAGTTATTGATAAGTATGTAAAGAAATTTTATTATATAAAAATTATAAAATATAAATAAAGTTTTTATTGTAAAAAGATAGCTTTGTTTTATTTTAAATCCTATAAGGCTTAAAGTTAAGTGACATTGTAAATTAAAATATTTCATAGTTATTTTAAAATAGTTTATTTAATTTTTATCTATAGTACAAACAGCATTTCTTAAACACCATTTTTTTATACATATAGTATTTTTTAAAGCACAATATTTTGAATGACTTATACAATTAAAATCAAGGCTATTTTCATTACAATATTGATTATGTAGAGTTACGAAATTAGGACAACCTTGTTCCTCTACATTTGTAACCAGACAATTTTCACATAATTCTTTAATCCATTTTACCTTTTCATTCCCTTTAACAAATATTTTTTTCTTTTCTAAAAAAGGCTTAATTATCCGTTTAAATTCTCGATAGTCAATGTGACCTTCACTCCAGTAAATGCCTCTATGCTTTTCAATCCAGGCTATTTGTTGCTTTTCTTGGTAAGATAACTTTGTATATGAATATGGAGGTTTTACTAAGAATACTTGAGTGCATTCTCCAACAGCCAAAGCCAATTCTTTGACAATAAAGTTGTTTTTATAATCTTTAAAACCTTGAAGGTCAATAAATAATTTATTCATGTTATCTTTTTAACAATATTACTGAGAGGCTTGTATTCAACAACACAGTCGTTGAGTATGAGACAGTATGCTGACGTTTGGTCTGGAATATCGCTATTACTTTCGATTTCTACACGTATATTGACTACTGGTCCTGTCTTTAAATTATCATTCTGTCTAGAACAATCAATCACAAATAAAGGTGCCTTTTCTTTGAACTCTAACGGGCTTAATAGAGGTTCTGTTCGACGTCCGTAATACGACTGTTGAAACTTTGCATATTGCTCGTATAATAAAGCGTAACGATGATCTAAGAAATTTACGTCAAGACTTTCATAAGGATAGTATGTTGAATTAAGATAGACTTTTACATCTCGCAAATTACAATGATCGAATTGCGACATATCACTGGAAGAACTATTTTTCCTATTCGTTTGCAATCCTATAATAACAAATCTTGGTTTCTCAATTTGAGAAGATGTCTTAACACACCATGTATGCTTCGTAGTCATCGGTAATAATGGATACTCGTACAAATCCCAATTTCTAAATGCTAATTGAATGGATCGATCTTTTTCCAAAAGTTTAATTAGATTGAGTCTTTCTCTATCCGATACTTTAACATGAGGAACCCGCCATACAATTTTACGGATCTCTATGTCGTCCACGATTTCGCCAGTACTTAATTTAATAGCGTTTAAGTTCGTATTACTTCGAAGGAGAATTAATTCATGTTTACAATTTATTATCACTCTATTATAATCTTCAGCAAAACCGAGAATATTTTTAAGTGGTATGGATGCTGAGAATTGACCACTTTGGATACTTTTTGTACCGTGAATGTCCCAACCCCAAGCTTTTGACATTTTGGATTCACTGTCATTCATTGACACTAAAGATTTAATTGTAGTTGATATACCAGCATTTTTAACTTTATCTATTTCCACTCCATTTAGTTCATACCGAATATCTTGAAAAAGGTAAAGTAATGGGTTGTTAGTAAATTGAACAGAAGTAATTTTTGCTTTAGTTTCTCGGTTTAAGACATTCACAGTACCCTCCAAGTACAGTGTACTTGCTGATGGTAAAAGATATAAATCTTGTTGATTGATTGGTATGCGGATTTCATCATTTCTATTGAAACTTGTTACATATGGTTTATACGAATGATATTCGATAGCGTCGATGGAGTCATCATGTCCAGGCGGACTTGTTATATCCAATATACTCATTTTAATAATCCAATTAATTTAAGAAACTTTTTATTTTCACTTGTTAATTTTTTGGTCCTTTTAGGTGTGCTTTTGCTTACTCCAAGATGAGTACTAACTTTTGGGGTAGACGAAGTAATGTATTTATTGAAAACTAACATTTTTTTCGAAGGTGTAAATACATTTGCACTTCTTCACTGCGTAAGTTAACCAACTGATTATTAATGTCTAAAATTCTAATATTTATACAACTTATGTTCTTATTATTCACAGGAAAATAAATAACGTTTCTAGGTATTTCTATTATTCTGTATCCTGGCGGCACATTCGGTGCAAATTCATGTATAATATGGCTCGATGTCCCATTAATATATGATCCACTCACTAAGTCACATTCAATTCTTATTACAGTCGTTGATAAAATATTAACGGGTAGCAATGATTCATGAACTTTATTTGCTGCTAAGGTCTGCTTACCAAATCCTAATAAATCTCCTAGAGAATTTTTTTTATCGAAATGAATATCTTTAGTGCACATTATAGAAGTTTTTAAAGTATTATTATTGCAATTTAATAGAAGAGTTGCATTTTTTATATTCATGTTTAAATAGTCATATATATCTTGCAGTTCGTATGCACCTTCAGGTATGTCTATTACATCGTTATTGCCATAGTAAAATTTATTGTTTCGACTGTCAATATTGGGTATAGAATTAAATGTGGAAAGGTACAAAAGCGCGCACTCATATTCACCCTCTAGTTGTAACGTAGGAGAATAAAACGTTGACAGAGAAGACGTGTTCCCAGTTATAGACAGTGTGAATGTCATTTTTATAATGATTGAAATAAAAGTGTTTGTGTTATTTTATATTTTTATTCCAAAAATTTCTTAAAAAATTTATACATAATTGACCACAATTTACAGTATTAAAGTCTTGATACTTAGTATAATTGTAAACAATATTACTATTATTTAAATACCTCACAACCTCAAACGGAGGTTTTAGATCACCATAACTATCAAAATATTCACAGTAAGAGTTTAGTTTTACATAAGCCACCCAATGAGTTCCTTTATTACAGGAGTTATCTAAATTAACAATACCACACTCGATACGTTTTACTCTCTTAGGCATTTTGTCTTTCATGTATACACCACGAAAATATGGTATATCTTTAGTAAACTTAATAATATCATAATTAGTAAGAGCGTGATTGGGTAGCCTTTTATTCAGTTTTTTGATTTATTTATAAATATCCCAGTACCTTTTTTATAAGGCTTAATATATAGACCTTTACCCAGCGCAATAGATTCCATAGTTTTGTTATGTCTTTCAACCTCATTTAAATTCTGTTTCGCATTTTTGTATTCATTAACCGTTTTTGCGATACCAGCCGCTCCGCCTGCTAATGCTCCTAGCGCTGACAGTCCTGCAAAAATTGGTATCAGAGGCAAGACACCGCCAGTTTTCGGAAGTGGTATGACACGTGGTAGGTGTATTGATTGTTTGTTTGCTAACAGCCTTTTCGCTGCTAAATACGCAACTTTTATTGCATTCTTCGTATCATTAGGTTTCAACTTTTTTAATTGAGATTTGATTTTTGATGTTAATGTTTTAAACTTTTTAACTCCAGCTCCAGTCTTAACTTTGGCCTTCATAATTTTACTTACAAGCCATGAAGCTATTTTTTCACTGTTTCTAGCATCTTTAGAGCGAAGTCTTTGTTTAGCCATATCTATTAACTGTAAATCTGCTTTATTTCGATTATCAAAATCACTATGTTTCGAATATTCTATGTCGTGTTTCATACAAGCTTCGTCTAACTTATTGACTCCTTTGTCACCTCTCAAAAGTCGCTTTTGCAATTTGGTTCCAGGTCCACAATAGTTATATCCAGGTAAATGTAGTTCAATCGGCAAATGATCGATTAACTTGTTTACAAGACCTTCTCCTTGCATTGCTTATATTGAAATGGATTTGAGGGCTTAGACTATTTTCTTTTTATCAATCCATGAATTTTCTTGTTCACTAAGCCCTAACCATTTAACAAAAAGATTACTACCCTTCTTCTTTAAAATTTTTTCAATAAGATAGATACTAGGACAGTTTGTTTTTTGTAATTCTTGTTCATAAAATGTGCCTAAAACTGGCTGCTTTCGTAAATCCTCTATGTAGTATGTCACAGGTGTAGTGGCATTTACTTTAATTACTTTAAATAGTTCAGTTGACCAATTAGGTGTGTAGCCCTTGTCAAAAGAACTTTTATATTTACTTATTCGAACAAAATCACCCACATTTATTTTTTGCTTTCTTGATTTGATTGCCTTTTTTTGAAATTTTTCAATATAACTCAAGATTATCATTTCGTTTGCATGGTTTACATCCACAGGTTTATGTTGCGTAGTTCTATGTTTTTTGTTATTGTAAGAGTTTAATATACTTTCTATAGGATTACCAACCCACTTATAGCTGCCTTTTAAATTAAAATGTTTGTACAAGTTTGTTTTAAGAGTTCTAATTAATCTTTCAACTATAGATGCTTTTTTTTGTAGAGTATGTAGAGTAGTGATTTATTTTAAATTTATTCATCAATTTTTTGAATTCTTCGTTATAGAACTCTGTTCCCATGTCTGTTTGTAAATTAATAGGACGTCTTTTACAGGTAATAATCATTTTATGGAATGCTTCTGCAATTTCAGACTTGGTTTTCGTTTTGACTGGAACGGCCCAAGCGAATTTTGAAAAACAATCCACTATGATTAGTATAAATTTGTATCCTTTATTATATTTTTTCAATGCCTTGATATCAATAAGATCAGCTTGCCATAAA
>CALYBW010000133.1:0-54523 GCA_944452665.1 Stenoptilia bipunctidactyla
GCTGACGTTGGCGTAGACGTAATTTCCATAGGTTCCTTAATTAACTTATTACTATACTTATATAATTGACATTTGTTACACTTTTGAACATATTTAACGACGTCGTTACTCATTCCTGGCCAGTAAAAATATCGCTTTAAGTTATTTATCATCCTATTTACGCCTGCGTGGCCGCTGGTCGGTAAAAGATGAAAATCATTTAAAATAACAAGTTTTTCGTCTTCATCCGTTATTTTACGAACGGTTTTTGTTACTAAAATCCGTGGGATTTTCATATATGACTCGAGTCTTTTTATTTCTTTGAGAAAATTATTTATAAAATATTCATTTTCTTTACTTTTTATAATAATAACTTCGTTTATATTTAAACGTTTACAAAACGATTCTAATTCTCTCGCTAACACTGACGTAGTAGATAACGATCGAGTAATTAGATATATTATATCCTTCGAAGGTAAGTAAATGAAGTTATTGAACTCACTAGTTATATTTTCATGTTTAAATAATAGCTTTTTTTGTAAGTTTGTACAAAAACTTAGCTCTGTCACGTCCTTTGGTTTTCCTATGACTTCAACAATTTGGGGTTGATCAGGCCCTAAAATCGTTTCGGTCGGTGATAAATTATTTTGTAACGCAGCCTGCTCGGCTAATTTACGTGTCTTCGATCTAGTCATGACCGATACAACATGTTCTTTCATGTCTTTTAATTCTTGACTGGTAATCCGAAGTCGACTTAATGCATCTGCAGCTACATTCTGACGACCTGGGATGTACTCAATTTCAAAATCGTACTCTTCAAGGTACAACCGGAACTTCGTTAAACGACTTGATGGATCGGTCATACTAAAAAGATAAATCAGTGGCTTATGGTCCGTAATAATTTTGAACTTCTTTCCATAAAGATAAGGTCGGAAATGTTTTATTGACCACACTATAGCGAGTAATTCTAACTCAATAATTGGGTACCTACTTTCTGCGGGTTTTAAATTTCTACTCGCGTACGCTACTGCATGTCCATTGCTATTACTTAATACTGCGCCAAGACCGATTTTCGAAGCATCGGTTTGTAGGATAAATGTATTATTTTCAGAAAAATCGGGATACTGAAGAACAGGTGGATTAATAAGCGCGGTTTTTAAATTTTGAAATGATTGTTCACATTCCTCAGACCACAGAAAAGTTTCATTCTTTTTACACAATTTATTTAATGAATATGACAAGTTTGCGAAGCCTGGAATAAAACGACGATAATAATTTGCGAACGCAACGAATTTTTTCACTTCGTCAGAACTAGTGGGGCGCGGGTAACTTTGTATGGTCTTTATTTTTGATGGGTCAGGATGGATACCGCTTGATGTAATTTGGTGTCCTAAATAAATAATATCTGTTTTTAAAAATTCACATTTTAAAGGGTTGAGTTTAAGATTGACTTTACGTAATCGTTCAAAAACTTTCGTTAAATTTTTATTGTGGTTTTCTAATGACTTTCCTATTATCACTAAATCGTCAAGATATATAAAGCATTGGTTATAATTTAGGCCTGACATCGCTATTGTCATTAATCTAGAAAAAACTGATGGACTTGTGCGCAGTCCCATTGGACAGCGTTTCATTTGGTACATTTTATCAGTTGTAAAAGCTGTTAATTTTCGAGAATTTTCATTTAATTGTAATTGGTACATCTTATCTAATTTGAAAGCTGTATATTTTCTAGATTCGTTACTAAGGTTGAGTTGGTAATAACTTTGTGAAAGGTCTAATTTTGAAAAATAAATGCTTCCTGAAAGCGAATCTAAAATCTCGGTAATATTGGGTAAGGGAAACTTGTCATCTTGAATTCTATTGTTTAATTGTCGATAATCAACAACTAATCGCCACTTTTTCTCTCCGGTCTTATCGGTTTTCTTTGGTATTAAGAGAACCGGACTGGACCACTCCGAATAGGCTTCTTCAATTATATCATTGTCAAGCATTTGTTTAATTTGATTCTGAACTTCTCCTTTCAGATAGTGAGGTATTCTGTAAGGCTTAGTATATACAGGGCTAACATTATCTTTCAACTTTATAGAGTGTTCTAAAACACTTGTTACTGAGAGCTTATCGCCTGGAAGGTGAAATATATCCGCATACTTAGCACAAATTTGCTCAATTGACAATTGATCTTGTTTGTTTAAATAATTTAAATTCAAAAGTTCTAATAATGTCTTAACTCTATCTACGTTTCTAGGTTCATCACTAATCATACATAATTCAAAAGAATTTAAAGGATAAATTTCTAACTCGTGAAAATTTAACGAAATTTCGACATCCTTTGTATTTAAAACTCGTAATGGTATGTTCCCGTTAAAAGGTTTTACAATTAATCCAGCAATAAAAACACCATCCTGTATTTCCTTTGCTAAAGTGACGCAATCGTGTAACTGATTACATGGTACGTAAATAATCTTTTCGCACCTGGGAGGTATCGTATGTCTGTACCTAGCGCGGTCCTCGATTGACATACTAACTTCTTGACCAGAAATATTTTTCAACGATAATGTATAATTAGAATAATTAATTATACATTCATACTTTGTAAAAAAGTTTTGGCCTAATATCCCGTCGGCCAAACAAGACAACCGTTTAAAAACGTGAAACTTTTCGTTAAAATTAATTCCGTTATACTCTAAGTCTAAGTAAATATATCCTTCCGATACAAGCTTACCAGCTATACCTTTTATAGTAATATTTTTCTCTAAAATTATCCTATCTATAAGATTATTATCCTCTAACCATTCATACTTAATAACACATAGGCTTGCGCCGCTATCTACTAAAAACCTTATAGAACAACTATCTAAATTATTCAAATTAAAAGTTACGCAGGAAGTGTTATTATAACTAAAAATAAAATCATTGTTGTGTACGAAAAAATTCTGAAGTTCTTTGAATTGGCGGAGTAACCTCGTCAATTTGCTGAGTAAGGTGCACGTGCGGGTAACTCGGTGAGCGAGCGTTCCCAGCGCTTGAATACTGCGCCTGCAACGAAGGCGGTGCGCTTTTGCGCGTCATATTACCTCGTGTCGGGGCTCTTGAGTAATAAGATCGATTCCCGCTGTTGTTATTGCGAAAGTTATTATGATTGTAATTATTACGTCTTAGATATTGGGAATTAAGATTACCATTATACTTATAGTTTGGCACATTACGGTTACGATTATAATAATAAGTTGATGTCGCGTTATTTCTATGCGAAACTAAGGGCTTGCGGTGCCTGAAGTTCATGACTTCACCACTACTGGACGTCATTGATTCCTCGTCTAATGCGGATCTTATGGCCTCTGGAAGAGATGAAAATGTTTTCGCAGCTATGATGGTACTGAGCCTGGTATTATTTAAACCATCTGCAAAACGTTTGATTGCTAATTTCTCATTAATTGGGCGTAAAATATCAGATTTAGTTGTATCTCCTTCAGCCTGAGAAATAGTGAGGTTTACGAATAACTCCTCTAAGTACGTACCGTAGCTGTTAATAGACCTATGACCTTGTGTTGCATTTTGTAACTGAGATTGAATGCTTACGTGAGATTTTTTTGGAATTAAAAATGTATTCATGTCTTTAAGCAAAGAGATGACATTTGTATAAGTGCTATTCAATCTTAACTTAGCACTTTGGGAAAGTCTCGTTTTTAAGACGAATTCAATTAATTGTGAATGTGAGGAAGCCGGTAACATACTGCTGTATAATTTGATACTATCAATTAATTGTTTGGTCACATTTTCTTGCCCAGTCATAACTGGTAACAAGGATATAGCAGTTTTTAAATCAAAATTATTTTCAGCCATGATTGATTGATCTGAAGCTATTAATGAAAATATATTACTGTAAATACTATGTACTTCACCAATTATTTTATTTATTTTTGTTGTATCCTCGGTACTTATTTCACTGTTCTCTATTTGTAATTGGATTTTTGGCAAACAATTCTGAAGTTTAGCATACACCAATCGAGCTTCTTCTAATTTCTTCAACCCTATGCTCTTACTTCTACGATCTGAACCGATTTTTATTAAATATGTACGTATTTCTTTTAGCTCATTATATATTACAGTTAAACTTTCCAACATAATATGGAAAATATGATAAAATGAAAATCAAAAGTAAAACATTAAAAACACACGAGTAAACGTTATTTAAATTTCTAGGAAACCACGTATATTAACTGGTTAAATATCAATAATCTAATTGGATTGTAAGTACCCTTTTTATATGAAAACTATTCACTTATACCCTTACTTTATAATATAGACGTTTGAATCGGCGAACTTACTAATCTTCTTATTATAATTTTTTTTCACAGTCTTCTTTTTTCTATAAGGGCTTGATTTCCTTGGATTCCAAGTCGGTACTGCTTAGCTGCTTGGCTATCCACATCCTTTGGGTTCCCTGATTAACTGCTTAGCTGCTTGGCGTCCATATCCTCTTCATTATTGACTATGACGAGCGCCTTCCAAGTTATTCATAGATACTGCATTTGAGAGAGCAGCTGCATTGATCTCTCTTCTGAATGACTTTATGATGCTTTTTCGGCACTTTTTGTGTATGTAGTAAAAGAGTGCTCCCAATGATAGCGTGAGCAGACAGATCACCAAAATTTCTGTAGAACTCGTTGCACCAGATTTTTGACTTGCTTGCGCGTCACCACTTGCAGTTTGGGCTATGATGACATCTTCTTGTTTGGATACTGATTTTCCCATATCTTGTTTTTTTTTCTTTTGTTTTCTTGTAAAAATCGTTTTCTTTTTTTTTTTTTTATGTGGCTAATTTATTCACTTCGTTTTTCGGCAGGGTCGCCATCCAACATCATTGTAGGCTCGACGGGATTTATTAAATGAAACTCATGTTGTTCTTTCGGTAGTTCAAGTTAGAAGACCCTTTATTCATCGTTTACTTAACTTAAGTATATTTAAAACTGCTGCGTTGCATTCCTCGCGTATGTTACGGATAAACATGCCACGTTACAGACACTTTATTAATATCAGACTATTACAACTCTAACCTAACCTAACCTAACCTGACCCAAACCTAACCTATCGTAGTTTACATAGTCATTTTGAAAATTTGTATTACTTAAATTGATTTTATTTTGTCAAACGCATTGAGGCGCTCCTTCTGACTCCTCAATCAGCTACCGCACTAGCAAATTTACATCGTTTTTGGTGCATCGAAATCTGGGTTTTTGGTCTAAAACTTAAAAATTTAGTATAGTAACTCAGCGTTTTTATTGTTTATTCGTGTAGATCTCGTCGATACCTTCCTTCAGAGGGGTCGAACTCCGCAATCGGCTTGAAAATAAAAAAGTTATTTGCAACTAAACTCTAACCTAACCTAACCTAACCTGACCCAAACCTAACCTATCGTAGTTTACATAGTCATTTTGAAAATTTGTATTACTTAAATTGATTTTATTTTGTCAAACGCATTGAGGCGCTCCTTCTGACTCCTCAATCAGCTACCGCACTAGCAAATTTACATCGTTTTTGGTGCATCGAAATCTGTGTTTTTGGTCTAAAACTTAAAAATTTAGTACAGTAACTCAGCGTTTTTATTGTTTATTCGTGTAGATCTCGTCGATACCTTCCTTCAGAGGGGTCGAACTCCGCAATCGGCTTGAAAATAAAAAAGTTATTTGCAACTAAACTCTAACCTAACCTAACCTGACCTGACCCAAACCTAACCTATCGTAGTTTACATAGTCATTTAGAAAATTTGTATTACTTAAATTGATTTTATTTTGTCAAACGCATTGAGGCGCTCCTTCTGACTCCTCAATCAGCTACCGCACTAGCAAATTTACATCGTTTTTGGTGCATCGAAATCTGGGTTTTTGGTCTAAAACTTAAAAATTTAGTATAGTAACTCAGCGTTTTTATTGTTTATTCGTGTAGATCTCGTCGATACCTTCCTTCAGAGGGGTCGAACTCCGCAATCGGCTTGAAAATAAAAAAGTTATTTGCAACTAAACTCTAACCTAACCTAACCTAACCTGACCCAAACCTAACCTATCGTAGTTTACATAGTCATTTTGAAAATTTGTATTACTTAAATTGATTTTATTTTGTCAAACGCATTGAGGCGCTCCTTCTGACTCCTCAATCAGCTACCGCACTAGCAAATTTACATCGTTTTTGGTGCATCGAAATCTGGGTTTTTGGTCTAAAACTAAAAAATTTAGTATAGTAACTCAGCGTTTTTATTGTTTATTCGTGTAGATCTCGTCGATACCTTCCTTCAGAGGGGTCGAACTCCGCAATCGGCTTGAAAATAAAAAAGTTATTTGCAACTAAACTCTAACCTAACCTAACCTAACCTGACCCAAACCTAACCTATCGTAGTTTACATAGTCATTTTGAAAATTTGTATTACTTAAATTGATTTTATTTTGTCAAACGCATTGAGGCGCTCCTTCTGACTCCTCAATCAGCTACCGCACTAGCAAATTTACATCATTTTTGGTGCATCGAAATCTGGGTTTTTGGTCTAAAACTTAAAAATTTAGTACAGTAACTCAGCGTTTTTATTGTTTATTCGTGTAGATCTCGTCGATACCTTCCTTCAGAGGGGTCGAACTCCGCAATCGGCTTGAAAATAAAAAAGTTATTTGCAACTAAACTCTAACCTAACCTAACCTAACCTGACCCAAACCTAACCTATCGTAGTTTACATAGTCATTTTGAAAATTTGTATTACTTAAATTGATTTTATTTTGTCAAACGCATTGAGGCGCTCCTTCTGACTCCTCAATCAGCTACCGCACTAGCAAATTTACATCGTTTTTGGTGCATCGAAATCTGGGTTTTTGGTCTAAAACTTAAAAATTTAGTATAGTAACTCAGCGTTTTTATTGTTTATTCGTGTAGATCTCGTCGATACCTTCCTTCAGAGGGGTCGAACTCCGCAATCGGCTTGAAAATAAAAAAGTTATTTGCAACTAAACTCTAACCTAACCTAACCTAACCTGACCCAAACCTAACCTATCGTAGTTTACATAGTCATTTTGAAAATTTGTATTACTTAAATTGATTTTATTTTGTCAAACGCATTGAGGCGCTCCTTCTGACTCCTCAATCAGCTACCGCACTAGCAAATTTACATCGTTTTTGGTGCATCGAAATCTGGGTTTTTGGTCTAAAACTAAAAAATTTAGTATAGTAACTCAGCGTTTTTATTGTTTATTCGTGTAGATCTCGTCGATACCTTCCTTCAGAGGGGTCGAACT
This sequence comes from Stenoptilia bipunctidactyla, assembly GCA_944452665.1. Lineage (NCBI taxonomy): Eukaryota > Metazoa > Arthropoda > Insecta > Lepidoptera > Pterophoridae > Stenoptilia > Stenoptilia bipunctidactyla. The sequence continues at coordinate 7,260 of CALYBW010000133.1, forward strand.
CCGCAATCGGCTTGAAAATAAAAAAGTTATTTGCAACTAAACTCTAACCTAACCTAACCTAACCTGACCCAAACCTAACCTATCGTAGTTTACATAGTCATTTTGAAAATTTGTATTACTTAAATTGATTTTATTTTGTCAAACGCATTGAGGCGCTCCTTCTGACTCCTCAATCAGCTACCGCACTAGCAAATTTACATCGTTTTTGGTGCATCGAAATCTGGGTTTTTGGTCTAAAACTTAAAAATTTAGTATAGTAACTCAGCGTTTTTATTGTTTATTCGTGTAGATCTCGTCGATACCTTCCTTCAGAGGGGTCGAACTCCGCAATCGGCTTGAAAATAAAAAAGTTATTTGCAACTAAACTCTAACCTAACCTAACCTAACCTGACCCAAACCTAACCTATCGTAGTTTACATAGTCATTTTGAAAATTTGTATTACTTAAATTGATTTTATTTTGTCAAACGCATTGAGGCGCTCCTTCTGACTCCTCAATCAGCTACCGCACTAGCAAATTTACATCGTTTTTGGTGCATCGAAATCTGGGTTTTTGGTCTAAAACTTAAAAATTTAGTATAGTAACTCAGCGTTTTTATTGTTTATTCGTGTAGATCTCGTCGATACCTTCCTTCAGGGGGGTCGAACTCCGCAATCGGCTTGAAAATAAAAAAGTTATTTGCAACTAAACTCTAACCTAACCTAACCTAACCTGACCCAAACCTAACCTATCGTAGTTTACATAGTCATTTTGAAAATTTGTATTACTTAAATTGATTTTATTTTGTCAAACGCATTGAGGCGCTCCTTCTGACTCCTCAATCAGCTACCGCACTAGCAAATTTACATCGTTTTTGGTGCATCGAAATCTGGGTTTTTGGTCTAAAACTTAAAAATTTAGTATAGTAACTCAGCGTTTTTATTGTTTATTCGTGTAGATCTCGTCGATACCTTCCTTCAGAGGGGTCGAACTCCGCAATCGGCTTGAAAATAAAAAAGTTATTTGCAACTAAACTCTAACCTAACCTAACCTAACCTGACCCAAACCTAACCTATCGTAGTTTACATAGTCATTTTGAAAATTTGTATTACTTAAATTGATTTTATTTTGTCAAACGCATTGAGGCGCTCCTTCTGACTCCTCAATCAGCTACCGCACTAGCAAATTTACATCGTTTTTGGTGCATCGAAATCTGGGTTTTTGGTCTAAAACTAAAAAATTTAGTATATTAACTCAGCGTTTTTATTGTTTATTCGTGTAGATCTCGTCGATACCTTCCTTCAGAGGGGTCGAACTCCGCAATCGGCTTGAAAATAAAAAAGTTATTTGCAACTAAACTCAAACCTAACCTAACCTAACCTGACCCAAACCTAACCTATCGTAGTTTACATAGTCATTTTGAAAATTTGTATTACTTAAATTGATTTTATTTTGTCAAACGCATTGAGGCGCTCCTTCTGACTCCTCAATCAGCTACCGCACTAGCAAATTTACATCGTTTTTGGTGCATCGAAATCTGGGTTTTTGGTCTAAAACTTAAAAATTTAGTATAGTAACTCAGCGTTTTTATTGTTTATTCGTGTAGATCTCGTCGATACCTTCCTTCAGAGGGGTCGAACTCCGCAATCGGCTTGAAAATAAAAAAGTTATTTGCAACTAAACTCTAACCTAACCTAACCTAACCTGACCCAAACCTAACCTATCGTAGTTTACATAGTCATTTTGAAAATTTGTATTACTTAAATTGATTTTATTTTGTCAAACGCATTGAGGCGCTCCTTCTGACTCCTCAATCAGCTACCGCACTAGCAAATTTACATCGTTTTTGGTGCATCGAAATCTGGGTTTTTGGTCTAAAACTTAAAAATTTAGTATAGTAACTCAGCGTTTTTATTGTTTATTCGTGTAGATCTCGTCGATACCTTCCTTCAGAGGGGTCGAACTCCGCAATCGGCTTGAAAATAAAAAAGTTATTTGCAACTAAACTCTAACCTAACCTAACCTAACCTGACCCAAACCTAACCTATCGTAGTTTACATAGTCATTTTGAAAATTTGTATTACTTAAATTGATTTTATTTTGTCAAACGCATTGAGGCGCTCCTTCTGACTCCTCAATCAGCTACCGCACTAGCAAATTTACATCGTTTTTGGTGCATCGAAATCTGGGTTTTTGGTCTAAAACTAAAAAATTTAGTATATTAACTCAGCGTTTTTATTGTTTATTCGTGTAGATCTCGTCGATACCTTCCTTCAGAGGGGTCGAACTCCGCAATCGGCTTGAAAATAAAAAAGTTATTTGCAACTAAACTCAAACCTAACCTAACCTAACCTGACCCAAACCTAACCTATCGTAGTTTACATAGTCATTTTGAAAATTTGTATTACTTAAATTGATTTTATTTTGTCAAACGCATTGAGGCGCTCCTTCTGACTCCTCAATCAGCTACCGCACTAGCAAATTTACATCGTTTTTGGTGCATCGAAATCTGGGTTTTTGGTCTAAAACTTAAAAATTTAGTATAGTAACTCAGCGTTTTTATTGTTTATTCGTGTAGATCTCGTCGATACCTTCCTTCAGAGGGGTCGAACTCCGCAATCGGCTTGAAAATAAAAAAGTTATTTGCAACTAAACTCTAACCTAACCTAACCTAACCTGACCCAAACCTAACCTATCGTAGTTTACATAGTCATTTTGAAAATTTGTATTACTTAAATTGATTTTATTTTGTCAAACGCATTGAGGCGCTCCTTCTGACTCCTCAATCAGCTACCGCACTAGCAAATTTACATCATTTTTGGTGCATCGAAATCTGGGTTTTTGGTCTAAAACTTAAAAATTTAGTACAGTAACTCAGCGTTTTTATTGTTTATTCGTGTAGATCTCGTCGATACCTTCCTTCAGAGGGGTCGAACTCCGCAATCGGCTTGAAAATAAAAAAGTTATTTGCAACTAAACTCTAACCTAACCTAACCTAACCTGACCCAAACCTAACCTATCGTAGTTTACATAGTCATTTTGAAAATTTGTATTACTTAAATTGATTTTATTTTGTCAAACGCATTGAGGCGCTCCTTCTGACTCCTCAATCAGCTACCGCACTAGCAAATTTACATCGTTTTTGGTGCATCGAAATCTGGGTTTTTGGTCTAAAACTTAAAAATTTAGTATAGTAACTCAGCGTTTTTATTGTTTATTCGTGTAGATCTCGTCGATACCTTCCTTCAGAGGGGTCGAACTCCGCAATCGGCTTGAAAATAAAAAAGTTATTTGCAACTAAACTCTAACCTAACCTAACCTAACCTGACCCAAACCTAACCTATCGTAGTTTACATAGTCATTTTGAAAATTTGTATTACTTAAATTGATTTTATTTTGTCAAACGCATTGAGGCGCTCCTTCTGACTCCTCAATCAGCTACCGCACTAGCAAATTTACATCGTTTTTGGTGCATCGAAATCTGGGTTTTTGGTCTAAAACTTAAAAATTTAGTATAGTAACTCAGCGTTTTTATTGTTTATTCGTGTAGATCTCGTCGATACCTTCCTTCAGGGGGGTCGAACTCCGCAATCGGCTTGAAAATAAAAAAGTTATTTGCAACTAAACTCTAACCTAACCTAACCTAACCTGACCCAAACCTAACCTATCGTAGTTTACATAGTCATTTTGAAAATTTGTATTACTTAAATTGATTTTATTTTGTCAAACGCATTGAGGCGCTCCTTCTGACTCCTCAATCAGCTACCGCACTAGCAAATTTACATCGTTTTTGGTGCATCGAAATCTGGGTTTTTGGTCTAAAACTTAAAAATTTAGTATAGTAACTCAGCGTTTTTATTGTTTATTCGTGTAGATCTCGTCGATACCTTCCTTCAGAGGGGTCGAACTCCGCAATCGGCTTGAAAATAAAAAAGTTATTTGCAACTAAACTCTAACCTAACCTAACCTAACCTGACCCAAACCTAACCTATCGTAGTTTACATAGTCATTTTGAAAATTTGTATTACTTAAATTGATTTTATTTTGTCAAACGCATTGAGGCGCTCCTTCTGACTCCTCAATCAGCTACCGCACTAGCAAATTTACATCGTTTTTGGTGCATCGAAATCTGGGTTTTTGGTCTAAAACTTAAAAATTTAGTATATTAACTCAGCGTTTTTATTGTTTATTCGTGTAGATCTCGTCGATACCTTCCTTCAGAGGGGTCGAACTCCGCAATCGGCTTGAAAATAAAAAAGTTATTTGCAACTAAACTCAAACCTAACCTAACCTAACCTGACCCAAACCTAACCTATCGTAGTTTACATAGTCATTTTGAAAATTTGTATTACTTAAATTGATTTTATTTTGTCAAACGCATTGAGGCGCTCCTTCTGACTCCTCAATCAGCTACCGCACTAGCAAATTTACATCGTTTTTGGTGCATCGAAATCTGGGTTTTTGGTCTAAAACTTAAAAATTTAGTATAGTAACTCAGCGTTTTTATTGTTTATTCGTGTAGATCTCGTCGATACCTTCCTTCAGAGGGGTCGAACTCCGCAATCGGCTTGAAAATAAAAAAGTTATTTGCAACTAAACTCTAACCTAACCTAACCTAACCTGACCCAAACCTAACCTATCGTAGTTTACATAGTCATTTTGAAAATTTGTATTACTTAAATTGATTTTATTTTGTCAAACGCATTGAGGCGCTCCTTCTGACTCCTCAATCAGCTACCGCACTAGCAAATTTACATCGTTTTTGGTGCATCGAAATCTGGGTTTTTGGTCTAAAACTTAAAAATTTAGTATAGTAACTCAGCGTTTTTATTGTTTATTCGTGTAGATCTCGTCGATACCTTCCTTCAGAGGGGTCGAACTCCGCAATCGGCTTGAAAATAAAAAAGTTATTTGCAACTAAACTCTAACCTAACCTAACCTAACCTGACCCAAACCTAACCTATCGTAGTTTACATAGTCATTTTGAAAATTTGTATTACTTAAATTGATTTTGTTTTGTCAAACGCATTGAGGCGCTCCTTCTGACTCCTCAATCAGCTACCGCACTAGCAAATTTACATCGTTTTTGGTGCATCGAAATCTGGGTTTTTGGTCTTAAACTTAAAAATTTAACTCAGCGTTTTTATTGTTTATTCGTGTAGATCTCGTCGATACCTTCCTTCAGAGGGGTCGAACTCCGCAATCGGCTTGAAAATAAAAAAGTTATTTGCAACTAAACTCTAACCTAACCTAACCTAACCTGACCCAAACCTAACCTATCGTAGTTTACATAGTCATTTTGAAAATTTGTATTACTTAAATTGATTTTATTTTGTCAAACGCATTGAGGCGCTCCTTCTGACTCCTCAATCAGCTACCGCACTAGCAAATTTACATCGTTTTTGGTGCATCGAAATCTGGGTTTTTGGTCTAAAACTTAAAAATTTAGTATAGTAACTCAGCGTTTTTATTGTTTATTCGTGTAGATCTCGTCGATACCTTCCTTCAGGGGGGTCGAACTCCGCAATCGGCTTGAAAATAAAAAAGTTATTTGCAACTAAACTCTAACCTAACCTAACCTAACCTGACCCAAACCTAACCTATCGTAGTTTACATAGTCATTTTGAAAATTTGTATTACTTAAATTGATTTTATTTTGTCAAACGCATTGAGGCGCTCCTTCTGACTCCTCAATCAGCTACCGCACTAGCAAATTTACATCGTTTTTGGTGCATCGAAATCTGGGTTTTTGGTCTAAAACTTAAAAATTTAGTATAGTAACTCAGCGTTTTTATTGTTTATTCGTGTAGATCTCGTCGATACCTTCCTTCAGAGGGGTCGAACTCCGCAATCGGCTTGAAAATAAAAAAGTTATTTGCAACTAAACTCTAACCTAACCTAACCTAACCTGACCCAAACCTAACCTATCGTAGTTTACATAGTCATTTTGAAAATTTGTATTACTTAAATTGATTTTATTTTGTCAAACGCATTGAGGCGCTCCTTCTGACTCCTCAATCAGCTACCGCACTAGCAAATTTACATCGTTTTTGGTGCATCGAAATCTGGGTTTTTGGTCTAAAACTTAAAAATTTAGTATAGTAACTCAGCGTTTTTATTGTTTATTCGTGTAGATCTCGTCGATACCTTCCTTCAGAAGGGTCGAACTCCGCAATCGGCTTGAAAATAAAAAAGTTATTTGCAACTAAACTCTAACCTAACCTAACCTAACCTGACCCAAACCTAACCTATCGTAGTTTACATAGTCATTTTGAAAATTTGTATTACTTAAATTGATTTTATTTTGTCAAACGCATTGAGGCGCTCCTTCTGACTCCTCAATCAGCTACCGCACTAGCAAATTTACATCGTTTTTGGTGCATCGAAATCTGGGTTTTTGGTCTAAAACTTAAAAATTTAGTACAGTAACTCAGCGTTTTTATTGTTTATTCGTGTAGATCTCGTCGATACCTTCCTTCAGAGGGGTCGAACTCCGCAATCGGCTTGAAAATAAAAAAGTTATTTGCAACTAAACTCTAACCTAACCTAACCTAACCTGACCCAAACCTAACCTATCGTAGTTTACATAGTCATTTTGAAAATTTGTATTACTTAAATTGATTTTATTTTGTCAAACGCATTGAGGCGCTCCTTCTGACTCCTCAATCAGCTACCGCACTAGCAAATTTACATCGTTTTTGGTGCATCGAAATCTGGGTTTTTGGTCTAAAACTTAAAAATTTAGTACAGTAACTCAGCGTTTTTATTGTTTATTCGTGTAGATCTCGTCGATACCTTCCTTCAGAGGGGTCGAACTCCGCAATCGGCTTGAAAATAAAAAAGTTATTTGCAACTAAACTCTAACCTAACCTAACCTAACCTGACCCAAACCTAACCTATCGTAGTTTACATAGTCATTTTGAAAATTTGTATTACTTAAATTGATTTTATTTTGTCAAACGCATTGAGGCGCTCCTTCTGACTCCTCAATCAGCTACCGCACTAGCAAATTTACATCGTTTTTGGTGCATCGAAATCTGGGTTTTTGGTCTAAAACTTAAAAATTTAGTACAGTAACTCAGCGTTTTTATTGTTTATTCGTGTAGATCTCGTCGATACCTTCCTTCAGAGGGGTCGAACTCCGCAATCGGCTTGAAAATAAAAAAGTTATTTGCAACTAAACTCTAACCTAACCTAACCTAACCTGACCCAAACCTAACCTATCGTAGTTTACATAGTCATTTTGAAAATTTGTATTACTTAAATTGATTTTATTTTGTCAAACGCATTGAGGCGCTCCTTCTGACTCCTCAATCAGCTACCGCACTAGCAAATTTACATCGTTTTTGGTGCATCGAAATCTGGGTTTTTGGTCTAAAACTAAAAAATTTAGTATAGTAACTCAGCGTTTTTATTGTTTATTCGTGTAGATCTCGTCGATACCTTCCTTCAGAGGGGTCGAACTCCGCAATCGGCTTGAAAATAAAAAAGTTATTTGCAACTAAACTCTAACCTAACCTAACCTAACCTGACCCAAACCTAACCTATCTTAGTTTACATAGTCATTTTGAAAATTTGTATTACTTAAATTGATTTTATTTTGTCAAACGCATTGAGGCGCTCCTTCTGACTCCTCAATCAGCTACCGCACTAGCAAATTTACATCATTTTTGGTGCATCGAAATCTGGGTTTTTGGTCTAAAACTTAAAAATTTAGTACAGTAACTCAGCGTTTTTATTGTTTATTCGTGTAGATCTCGTCGATACCTTCCTTCAGAGGGGTCGAACTCCGCAATCGGCTTGAAAATAAAAAAGTTATTTGCAACTAAACTCTAACCTAACCTAACCTAACCTGACCCAAACCTAACCTATCGTAGTTTACATAGTCATTTTGAAAATTTGTATTACTTAAATTGATTTTATTTTGTCAAACGCATTGAGGCGCTCCTTCTGACTCCTCAATCAGCTACCGCACTAGCAAATTTACATCGTTTTTGGTGCATCGAAATCTGGGTTTTTGGTCTAAAACTTAAAAATTTAGTATAGTAACTCAGCGTTTTTATTGTTTATTCGTGTAGATCTCGTCGATACCTTCCTTCAGAGGGGTCGAACTCCGCAATCGGCTTGAAAATAAAAAAGTTATTTGCAACTAAACTCTAACCTAACCTAACCTAACCTGACCCAAACCTAACCTATCGTAGTTTACATAGTCATTTTGAAAATTTGTATTACTTAAATTGATTTTATTTTGTCAAACGCATTGAGGCGCTCCTTCTGACTCCTCAATCAGCTACCGCACTAGCAAATTTACATCGTTTTTGGTGCATCGAAATCTGGGTTTTTGGTCTAAAACTTAAAAATTTAGTATAGTAACTCAGCGTTTTTATTATTTATTCGTGTAGATCTCGTCGATACCTTCCTTCAGGGGGGTCGAACTCCGCAATCGGCTTGAAAATAAAAAAGTTATTTGCAACTAAACTCTAACCTAACCTAACCTAACCTGACCCAAACCTAACCTATCGTAGTTTACATAGTCATTTTGAAAATTTATATTACTTAAATTGATTTTATTTTGTCAAACGCATTGAGGCGCTCCTTCTGACTCCTCAATCAGCTACCGCACTAGCAAATTTACATCGTTTTTGGTGCATCGAAATCTGGGTTTTTGGTCTAAAACTTAAAAATTTAGTATAGTAACTCAGCGTTTTTATTGTTTATTCGTGTAGATCTCGTCGATACCTTCCTTCAGAGGGGTCGAACTCCGCAATCGGCTTGAAAATAAAAAAGTTATTTGCAACTAAACTCTAACCTAACCTAACCTAACCTGACCCAAACCTAACCTATCGTAGTTTACATAGTCATTTTGAAAATTTGTATTACTTAAATTGATTTTATTTTGTCAAACGCATTGAGGCGCTCCTTCTGACTCCTCAATCAGCTACCGCACTAGCAAATTTACATCGTTTTTGGTGCATCGAAATCTGGGTTTTTGGTCTAAAACTTAAAAATTTAGTATAGTAATTCAGCGTTTTTATTGTTTATTCGTGTAGATCTCGTCGATACCTTCCTTCAGAGGGGTCGAACTCCGCAATCGGCTTGAAAATAAAAAAGTTATTTGCAACTAAACTCTAACCTAACCTAACCTAACCTGACCCAAACCTAACCTATCGTAGTTTACATAGTCATTTTGAAAATTTGTATTACTTAAATTGATTTTATTTTGTCAAACGCATTGAGGCGCTCCTTCTGACTCCTCAATCAGCTACCGCACTAGCAAATTTACATCGTTTTTGGTGCATCGAAATCTGGGTTTTTGGTCTAAAACTAAAAAATTTAGTATAGTAACTCAGCGTTTTTATTGTTTATTCGTGTAGATCTCGTCGATACCTTCCTTCAGAGGGGTCGAACTCCGCAATCGGCTTGAAAATAAAAAAGTTATTTGCAACTAAACTCTAACCTAACCTAACCTAACCTGACCCAAACCTAACCTATCGTAGTTTACATAGTCATTTTGAAAATTTGTATTACTTAAATTGATTTTATTTTGTCAAACGCATTGAGGCGCTCCTTCTGACTCCTCAATCAGCTACCGCACTAGCAAATTTACATCGTTTTTGGTGCATCGAAATCTGGGTTTTTGGTCTAAAACTTAAAAATTTAGTATAGTAACTCAGCGTTTTTATTGTTTATTCGTGTAGATCTCGTCAATACCTTCCTTCAGAGGGGTCGAACTCCGCAATCGGCTTGAAAATAAAAAAGTTATTTGCAACTAAACTCTAACCTAACCTAACCTAACCTGACCCAAACCTAACCTATCGTAGTTTACATAGTCATTTTGAAAATTTGTATTACTTAAATTGATTTTATTTTGTCAAACGCATTGAGGCGCTCCTTCTGACTCCTCAATCAGCTACCGCACTAGCAAATTTACATCGTTTTTGGTGCATCGAAATCTGGGTTTTTGGTCTAAAACTTAAAAATTTAGTACAGTAACTCAGCGTTTTTATTGTTTATTCGTGTAGATCTCGTCGATATCTTCCTTCAGAGGGGTAGAACTCCGCAATCGGCTTGAAAATAAAAAAGTTATTTGCAACTAAACTCTAACCTAACCTAACCTAACCTAACCTAACCTGACCCAAACCTAACCTATCGTAGTTTACATAGTCATTTTGAAAATTTGTATTACTTAAATTGATTTTATTTTGTCAAACGCATTGAGGCGCTCCTTCTGACTCCTCAATCAGCTACCGCACTAGCAAATTTACATCGTTTTTGGTGCATCGAAATCTGGGTTTTTGGTCTAAAACTTAAAAATTTAGTATAGTAACTCAGCGTTTTTATTGTTTATTCGTGTAGATCTCGTCGATACCTTCCTTCAGAGGGGTCGAACTCCGCAATCGGCTTGAAAATAAAAAAGTTATTTGCAACTAAACTCTAACCTAACCTAACCTAACCTGACCCAAACCTAACCTATCGTAGTTTACATAGTCATTTTGAAAATTTGTATTACTTAAATTGATTTTATTTTGTCAAACGCATTGAGGCGCTCCTTCTGACTCCTCAATCAGCTACCGCACTAGCAAATTTACATCGTTTTTGGTGCATCGAAATCTGGGTTTTTGGTCTAAAACTTAAAAATTTAGTATAGTAACTCAGCGTTTTTATTGTTTATTCGTGTAGATCTCGTCGATACCTTCCTTCAGAGGGGTCGAACTCCGCAATCGGCTTGAAAATAAAAAAGTTATTTGCAACTAAACTCTAACCTAACCTAACCTAACCTGACCCAAACCTAACCTATCGTAGTTTACATAGTCATTTTGAAAATTTGTATTACTTAAATTGATTTTATTTTGTCAAACGCATTGAGGCGCTCCTTCTGACTCCTCAATCAGCTACCGCACTAGCAAATTTACATCGTTTTTGGTGCATCGAAATCTGGGTTTTTGGTCTAAAACTTAAAAATTTAGTATATTAACTCAGCGTTTTTATTGTTTATTCGTGTAGATCTCGTCGATATCTTCCTTCAGAGTAGAACTCCGCAATCGGCTTGAAAATAAAAAAGTTATTTGCAACTAAACTCTAACCTAACCTAACCTGACCCAAACTTAACCTATCGTAGTTTACATAGTCATTTTGAAAATTTGTATTACTTAAATTGATTTTATTTTGTCAAACGCATTGAGGCGCTCCTTCTGACTCCTCAATCAGCTACCGCACTAGCAAATTTACATCGTTTTTGGTGCATCGAAATCTGGGTTTTTGGTCTAAAACTTAAAAATTTAGTATAGTAACTCAGCGTTTTTATTGTTTATTCGTGTAGATCTCGTCGATACCTTCCTTCAGAGGGGTCGAACTCCGCAATCGGCTTGAAAATAAAAAAGTTATTTGCAACTAAACTCTAACCTAACCTAACCTAACCTGACCCAAACCTAACCTATCGTAGTTTACATAGTCATTTTGAAAATTTGTATTACTTAAATTGATTTTATTTTGTCAAACGCATTGAGGCGCTCCTTCTGACTCCTCAATCAGCTACCGCACTAGCAAATTTACATCGTTTTTGGTGCATCGAAATCTGGGTTTTTGGTCTAAAACTTAAAAATTTAGTATAGTAACTCAGCGTTTTTATTGTTTATTCGTGTAGATCTCGTCGATACCTTCCTTCAGAGGGGTCGAACTCCGCAATCGGCTTGAAAATAAAAAAGTTATTTGCAACTAAACTCTAACCTAACCTAACCTAACCTGACCCAAACCTAACCTATCGTAGTTTACATAGTCATTTTGAAAATTTGTATTACTTAAATTGATTTTATTTTGTCAAACGCATTGAGGCGCTCCTTCTGACTCCTCAATCAGCTACCGCACTAGCAAATTTACATCGTTTTTGGTGCATCGAAATCTGGGTTTTTGGTCTAAAACTTAAAAATTTAGTATATTAACTCAGCGTTTTTATTGTTTATTCGTGTAGATCTCGTCGATACCTTCCTTCAGAGGGGTCGAACTCCGCAATCGGCTTGAAAATAAAAAAGTTATTTGCAACTAAACTCTAACCTAACCTAACCTAACCTGACCCAAACCTAACCTATCGTAGTTTACATAGTCATTTTGAAAATTTGTATTACTTAAATTGATTTTATTTTGTCAAACGCATTGAGGCGCTCCTTCTGACTCCTCAATCAGCTACCGCACTAGCAAATTTACATCGTTTTTGGTGCATCGAAATCTGGGTTTTTGGTCTAAAACTTAAAAATTTAGTACAGTAACTCAGCGTTTTTATTGTTTATTCGTGTAGATCTCGTCGATACCTTCCTTCAGAGGGGTCGAACTCCGCAATCGGCTTGAAAATAAAAAAGTTATTTGCAACTAAACTCTAACCTAACCTAACCTAACCTGACCCAAACCTAACCTATCGTAGTTTACATAGTCATTTTGAAAATTTGTATTACTTAAATTGATTTTATTTTGTCAAACGCATTGAGGCGCTCCTTCTGACTCCTCAATCAGCTACCGCACTAGCAAATTTACATCGTTTTTGGTGCATCGAAATCTGGGTTTTTGGTCTAAAACTTAAAAATTTAGTATAGTAACTCAGCGTTTTTATTGTTTATTCGTGTAGATCTCGTCGATACCTTCCTTCAGAGGGGTCGAACTCCGCAATCGGCTTGAAAATAAAAAAGTTATTTGCAACTAAACTCTAACCTAACCTAACCTAACCTGACCCAAACCTAACCTATCGTAGTTTACATAGTCATTTTGAAAATTTGTATTACTTAAATTGATTTTGTTTTGTCAAACGCATTGAGGCGCTCCTTCTGACTCCTCAATCAGCTACCGCACTAGCAAATTTACATCGTTTTTGGTGCATCGAAATCTGGGTTTTTGGTCTAAAACTTAAAAATTTAGTATAGTAACTCAGCGTTTTTATTGTTTATTCGTGTAGATCTCGTCGATACCTTCCTTCAGAGGGGTCGAACTCCGCAATCGGCTTGAAAATAAAAAAGTTATTTGCAACTAAACTCTAACCTAACCTAACCTAACCTGACCCAAACCTAACCTATCGTAGTTTACATAGTCATTTTGAAAATTTGTATTACTTAAATTGATTTTATTTTGTCAAACGCATTGAGGCGCTCCTTCTGACTCCTCAATCAGCTACCGCACTAGCAAATTTACATCGTTTTTGGTGCATCGAAATCTGGGTTTTTGGTCTAAAACTAAAAAATTTAGTACAGTAACTCAGCGTTTTTATTGTTTATTCGTGTAGATCTCGTCGATACCTTCCTTCAGAGGGGTCGAACTCCGCAATCGGCTTGAAAATAAAAAAGTTATTTGCAACTAAACTCTAACCTAACCTAACCTAACCTGACCCAAACCTAACCTATCGTAGTTTACATAGTCATTTTGAAAATTTGTATTACTTAAATTGATTTTATTTTGTCAAACGCATTGAGGCGCTCCTTCTGACTCCTCAATCAGCTACCGCACTAGCAAATTTACATCGTTTTTGGTGCATCGAAATCTGGGTTTTTGGTCTAAAACTTAAAAATTTAGTATAGTAACTCAGCGTTTTTATTGTTTATTCGTGTAGATCTCGTCGATACCTTCCTTCAGAGGGGTCGAACTCCGCAATCGGCTTGAAAATAAAAAAGTTATTTGCAACTAAACTCTAACCTAACCTAACCTAACCTGACCCAAACCTAACCTATCGTAGTTTACATAGTCATTTTGAAAATTTGTATTACTTAAATTGATTTTATTTTGTCAAACGCATTGAGGCGCTCCTTCTGACTCCTCAATCAGCTACCGCACTAGCAAATTTACATCGTTTTTGGTGCATCGAAATCTGGGTTTTTGGTCTAAAACTTAAAAATTTAGTATAGTAACTCAGCGTTTTTATTGTTTATTCGTGTAGATCTCGTCGATACCTTCCTTCAGAGGGGTCGAACTCCGCAATCGGCTTGAAAATAAAAAAGTTATTTGCAACTAAACTCTAACCTAACCTAACCTAACCTGACCCAAACCTAACCTATCGTAGTTTACATAGTCATTTTGAAAATTTGTATTACTTAAATTGATTTTATTTTGTCAAACGCATTGAGGCGCTCCTTCTGACTCCTCAATCAGCTACCGCACTAGCAAATTTACATCGTTTTTGGTGCATCGAAATCTGGGTCTTTGGTCTAAAACTTAAAAATTTAGTATAGTAACTCAGCGTTTTTATTGTTTATTCGTGTAGATCTCGTCGATACCTTCCTTCAGAGGGGTCGAACTCCGCAATCGGCTTGAAAATAAAAAAGTTATTTGCAACTAAACTCTAACCTAACCTAACCTAACCTGACCCAAACCTAACCTATCGTAGTTTACATAGTCATTTTGAAAATTTGTATTACTTAAATTGATTTTATTTTGTCAAACGCATTGAGGCGCTCCTTCTGACTCCTCAATCAGCTACCGCACTAGCAAATTTACATCGTTTTTGGTGCATCGAAATCTGGGTTTTTGGTCTAAAACTTAAAAATTTAGTATAGTAACTCAGCGTTTTTATTGTTTATTCGTGTAGATCTCGTCGATACCTTCCTTCAGAGGGGTCGAACTCCGCAATCGGCTTGAAAATAAAAAAGTTATTTGCAACTAAACTCTAACCTAACCTAACCTAACCTGACCCAAACCTAACCTATCGTAGTTTACATAGTCATTTTGAAAATTTGTATTACTTAAATTGATTTTATTTTGTCAAACGCATTGAGGCGCTCCTTCTGACTCCTCAATCAGCTACCGCACTAGCAAATTTACATCGTTTTTGGTGCATCGAAATCTGGGTTTTTGGTCTAAAACTTAAAAATTTAGTATAGTAACTCAGCGTTTTTATTGTTTATTCGTGTAGATCTCGTCGATACCTTCCTTCAGAGGGGTCGAACTCCGCAATCGGCTTGAAAACAAAAAAGTTATTTGCAACTAAACTCTAACCTAACCTAACCTAACCTGACCCAAACCTAACCTATCGTAGTTTATTTATTTATTTTATTTTTATTTATTTACACTTCAGTATACAGTACAGATAGTAAATGATAAAAAAAAAAAAAAAAAAACAGTGTGTTGTGTAAGTACTACTAGGCGGTCTTATCGCTGACGAGCGATTTCTTACAGACAACCATGCTTGTGGAAACAACATAAAAATAATGTATTAACAAATTCTTAATACTTAAAAAAATTACAAATCACACAAACATTTCAAAAAAAAAAAAAACATAACGAGTAAAACAAAAAAAATGCTAATTATTGCATTATACCTAATTAAACATAAAACCTAAATATATAAAATTATAATACATACATACTAATATAATAAATATAATACATAGATTAATAAACGATGTAATAAACATAATAAATATAATTAACATACTACATAAATATTACAATAGGTACTTCTTTATGGTTGTATTTGACTCAGATAATGACTTTTTAATTTAATTTTAAAAGAATTTAAAGATGAAGCAGATTTAATGGCAATGGGAAGATGATTCCAAAGTGATACTGCTCGAACCGCAAAAGATTGGTTGTAACTATGCGTTAAATGTGAAGGGGTGGAGAGCATCAAGTTGTCGGTAGAGCGTAGGTGTCTCTCGTGATTCTCGTGTCGGTATCGGAAGTGGTCACCAAGGTAGCTCGGAACTACAGGATTAAACAGCACCCGGTACAGTAAAGAAAGAACATGAGTATCCCGGCGAAGACGAATCGGAAGCCACTTGAGTTTAGCACGGAATTCGGAGATATGATCATATTTACGTAAACCAAATATGAAACGTATACATAGATTTTGAAGCCGTTCAAGTTTATTTAAGAGTTCTTCTGTAAGATCAAGATAGCTGACATCGGCGTAATCGAGAATGGAAAGTAAGACAGTATGTGCTAATGATATTTTGGTAGGTATTGGCAAAAGATTGCGCAAGCGTTTAAGTGAGTGATTGACAGCAAACATCTTCCTACTCACTGTGTCAATTTGTGGTTTCCAGGACAAGGTCTTGTCGAATGTTATGCCCAAATTTTTCACGGTGTCACTGTACGGAATTTTCACACCATCAAATATAATAGGTGGAATAGCTCTGTTAGTTATCTTGTTAATCATGCCCGCGCTACCAATTATGATGGCTTGTGATTTTGCTGGGTTGACTGTAAGCCCATGAGAGGTACTCCAATGTGAAATTCGAGCTAAATCATCATTGATTTGCTGTACAGCAACAGTCATTTCATCGAGAGAACTGTGAGTATATATCTGCAAATCGTCTGCATACATGTGGTAGGAAGAAGTTAAATTCTGTGATATTGAGTTTATAAAAATTGAAAAGAGGAGAGGAGACAACACGCCACCCTGCGGGACACCAGTTTCGAGTTGGATCCAAGATGAAGAAGCATCGTCCATGTTAATACGTTGCCGGCGTCCATGCAGGTAAGTATGAAACCACTCAATTCCTGATGGAGATATGTTAAGAGAGCGCAAAATTACCAGTAAAATATCAAAGTCGACAGTATTAAATGCATTACTAAAGTCTAGTAAAGTTAATAGGGTGATTTGTTTGAGTTCTTTAGCTTTGCGAATGTCTTCTGATATTCTAACTAGGGCTGTAACAGTACTATGACCAAGTCGAAAACCAGATTGGAGGGGATTAAGAATATCATTTTTATTTAAAAATAATGATAACTGTTGATGGATAAGACGCTCAAGTACTTTGGACAGAAATGGTAATATAGAAATAGGTCGGAAATCACTATAGGTCTGAGGAGAGGCTTTTTTAGGGAGAGGAATTACATGAGCGTCTTTCCATAATTTTGGGAAAGTGTTGGTGGTGACAGATTTGTTGAAAATTGCAGTAATAAAGGGAAGCAGGAAATCAAGAAGGAGGACAATCATTTTTCGACTTATACCGTCACAGCCTACTGCATTTGAGTTAATGGAATTTATTGCTTTCCTAACATCACATTCAGAGAATTGTAATAAAGAAAAAGGAATATAACTGGGTGTAGGCGAAGTTGAAATGTGATTTAATGTAGAAGACTTAATCTGGGCGTTCATAAGACCAGCAGAAGAGAAATGACTATTTAAAAGGTTTATATCAATATGTTTTGGGACCTCGTTATTTTTAGCCTTTCCTACACCCAAAGTCTTTAAGAATCTCCAGACTTTAGCTGGGTTTTCATTTGTGACTGATTCGTGAATATGGCGTCGTTGTGCATCCCTACACATAGTATTACAGCGATTTCGCAGTTCTCGATATTTGTCACAGTTAGTTTGACTGGGTTCCTTTTTATACCGCAAACGTGCTCGATTTCGTTTCTTCATGAGCAATTTGATTTCATCCGAAAGCCAGGGAGCAGGAAGATGTTTGATTTTCACAGGTCTTATGGGGGCATGGCGGTCATAAAGTTGAGTCAGTAAAGAATTAAAAACATCCAACATTGTATCTACAGTCTCAGCATTTACAACTTCGTGCCAGTCCATTTTGTAAGCATCCTCTAACAAATTATCTACATCAATACCACCAAAATTTCGTTGCAGAAGGATTCTCGGCTTGGCTTTAGGGGGGCGAATTTTGTAAGATAGGAAAAGTAAATCATGATAAGAAAAGGCGTCAGCATCTAGTTGTCCATATTTATGAACATGGTCCTTGGAAGAGACTACGATAAGGTCTAGAAGAGATGGGATAGAGTTAGGAAAATGGTGTGTTGCATTCAAAGGCAAAATATTTAGATTACAGGAGTTTATGACTGAATGTAGTTTATCTGCCCGGTTATTGTTTTTTAATAAGCAGGTATTAAAGTCTCCCATGATAATTGTGTGCGCAAATTGGGGTACCAGCTGTTCAAATAAATTTTCTAAACTAGAAAAGTAGTTACGTGTGGATGGAGGGGAGTAAACGACACCTAGTAGTACCTTTGTAAGACCGATCGCAATTTCAATAAGGAGATATTCGGCTTCTTCAGAGTTAACTGACTTGTGTGACGATGCCTTGACCACCTTGTACGGGATATGAGAACGTAGATAAATTGCAGTCCCTCCTCCAGTTCGTCCAAGGCGATCGTTGCGTATCAGTTGGAAACCGGGCAGGGAAAAAGATGCTGACGGGAGACAGGGTTTCAGCCATGACTCAGAAATTAGTATGGCATGAACTCCCTTATAGTCAAAAGATGCCAGCAAGTCAGGATAGTGTGCTGGGATACTTTGCGCATTTAAGTGAATGACGTTAAAATTTTTCAGTAAGCCTGAGAAATGAGATTCAATTTGGGAGGAAAGAGGAATTGATGAACTGTAATAACTTCCGGAGCTGTCTAAATCTGTAGATGAGCACGAGACAAAATCAGGAAAAGTATCCACACCAAAAGAAGTATTCATGATAAATAGGTATATAAAAAATTAAATATATATAAATACGAATAAAACTAAAAAATAATGATATTAAAAATAATTATAAATATAAATAATAAAATTGAACCAAATCTTTGGGAGCAACCCACCAGCATTAAAATTATTTTAGAAAATAAATCTTAATGGACTATTATAACAATGAAAAGAAATTAAAAAAAAAAAACATGTGAAACTAAACGTTAGCGTATCAAATACATAATTTTAGCCAACCAAAAATTGTGAAAAAAAAACAAGACTGCTTAAGTCAACGTCACGCTCAATCCGTCAGTGTCATTTAGGAATGACAATCGATGATTGGAATGCATACAGGCAGATAAAAATATGGCTGACCACTTATGTACAAACAATGAAATTTATATAAAAATATACACTATTATAATAATTAATTGGAACCATCATACCGGCTAACCAGATTATTTACGAACTGGACGTCTTCTGGTTCCGATCGCAGTTTTCTCAGTTTACATAGTCATTTTGAAAATTTGTATTACTTAAATTGATTTTATTTTGTCAAACGCATTGAGGCGCTCCTTCTGACTCCTCAATCAGCTACCGCACTAGCAAATTTACATCGTTTTTGGTGCATCGAAATCTGGGTTTTTGGTCTAAAACTTAAAAATTTAGTATAGTAACTCAGCGTTTTTATTGTTTATTCGTGTAGATCTCGTCGATACCTTCCTTCAGAGGGGTCGAACTCCGCAATCGGCTTGAAAATAAAAAAGTTATTTGCAACTAAACTCTAACCTAACCTAACCTAACCTGACCCAAACCTAACCTATCGTAGTTTACATAGTCATTTTGAAAATTTGTATTACTTAAATTGATTTTATTTTGTCAAACGCATTGAGGCGCTCCTTCTGACTCCTCAATCAGCTACCGCACTAGCAAATTTACATCGTTTTTGGTGCATCGAAATCTGGGTTTTTGGTCTAAAACTTAAAAATTTAGTATAGTAACTCAGCGTTTTTATTGTTTATTCGTGTAGATCTCGTCGATACCTTCCTTCAGAGGGGTCGAACTCCGCAATCGGCTTGAAAATAAAAAAGTTATTTGCAACTAAACTCTAACCTAACCTAACCTAACCTGACCCAAACCTAACCTATCGTAGTTTACATAGTCATTTTGAAAATTTGTATTACTTAAATTGATTTTATTTTGTCAAACGCATTGAGGCGCTCCTTCTGACTCCTCAATCAGCTACCGCACTAGCAAATTTACATCGTTTTTGGTGCATCGAAATCTGGGTTTTTGGTCTAAAACTTAAAAATTTAGTATAGTAACTCAGCGTTTTTATTGTTTATTCGTGTAGATCTCGTCGATACCTTCCTTCAGAAGGGTCGAACTCCGCAATCGGCTTGAAAATAAAAAAGTTATTTGCAACTAAACTCTAACCTAACCTAACCTAACCTGACCCAAACCTAACCTATCGTAGTTTACATAGTCATTTTGAAAATTTGTATTACTTAAATTGATTTTATTTTGTCAAACGCATTGAGGCGCTCCTTCTGACTCCTCAATCAGCTACCGCACTAGCAAATTTACATCGTTTTTGGTGCATCGAAATCTGGGTTTTTGGTCTAAAACTTAAAAATTTAGTACAGTAACTCAGCGTTTTTATTGTTTATTCGTGTAGATCTCGTCGATACCTTCCTTCAGAGGGGTCGAACTCCGCAATCGGCTTGAAAATAAAAAAGTTATTTGCAACTAAACTCTAACCTAACCTAACCTAACCTGACCCAAACCTAACCTATCGTAGTTTACATAGTCATTTTGAAAATTTGTATTACTTAAATTGATTTTATTTTGTCAAACGCATTGAGGCGCTCCTTCTGACTCCTCAATCAGCTACCGCACTAGCAAATTTACATCGTTTTTGGTGCATCGAAATCTGGGTTTTTGGTCTAAAACTTAAAAATTTAGTATAGTAACTCAGCGTTTTTATTGTTTATTCGTGTAGATCTCGTCGATACCTTCCTTCAGAGGGGTCGAACTCCGCAATCGGCTTGAAAATAAAAAAGTTATTTGCAACTAAACTCTAACCTAACCTAACCTAACCTGACCCAAACCTAACCTATCGTAGTTTACATAGTCATTTTGAAAATTTGTATTACTTAAATTGATTTTATTTTGTCAAACGCATTGAGGCGCTCCTTCTGACTCCTCAATCAGCTACCGCACTAGCAAATTTACATCGTTTTTGGTGCATCGAAATCTGGGTTTTTGGTCTAAAACTTAAAAATTTAGTATAGTAACTCAGCGTTTTTATTGTTTATTCGTGTAGATCTCGTCGATACCTTCCTTCAGAGGGGTCGAACTCCGCAATCGGCTTGAAAATAAAAAAGTTATTTGCAACTAAACTCTAACCTAACCTAACCTGACCTGACCCAAACCTAACCTATCGTAGTTTACATAGTCATTTTGAAAATTTGTATTACTTAAATTGATTTTATTTTGTCAAACGCATTGAGGCGCTCCTTCTGACTCCTCAATCAGCTACCGCACTAGCAAATTTACATCGTTTTTGGTGCATCGAAATCTGGGTTTTTGGTCTAAAACTTAAAAATTTAGTATAGTAACTCAGCGTTTTTATTGTTTATTCGTGTAGATCTCGTCGATACCTTCCTTCAGAGGGGTCGAACTCCGCAATCGGCTTGAAAATAAAAAAGTTATTTGCAACTAAACTCTAACCTAACCTAACCTAACCTGACCCAAACCTAACCTATCGTAGTTTACATAGTCATTTTGAAAATTTGTATTACTTAAATTGATTTTATTTTGTCAAACGCATTGAGGCGCTCCTTCTGACTCCTCAATCAGCTACCGCACTAGCAAATTTACATCGTTTTTGGTGCATCGAAATCTGGGTTTTTGGTCTAAAACTTAAAAATTTAGTATAGTAACTCAGCGTTTTTATTGTTTATTCGTGTAGATCTCGTCGATACCTTCCTTCAGAAGGGTCGAACTCCGCAATCGGCTTGAAAATAAAAAAGTTATTTGCAACTAAACTCTAACCTAACCTAACCTAACCTGACCCAAACCTAACCTATCG
This sequence comes from Stenoptilia bipunctidactyla, assembly GCA_944452665.1. NCBI lineage: Eukaryota > Metazoa > Arthropoda > Insecta > Lepidoptera > Pterophoridae > Stenoptilia > Stenoptilia bipunctidactyla. The sequence continues at coordinate 28,712 of CALYBW010000133.1, forward strand.
TAGTTTACATAGTCATTTTGAAAATTTGTATTACTTAAATTGATTTTATTTTGTCAAACGCATTGAGGCGCTCCTTCTGACTCCTCAATCAGCTACCGCACTAGCAAATTTACATCGTTTTTGGTGCATCGAAATCTGGGTTTTTGGTCTAAAACTTAAAAATTTAGTACAGTAACTCAGCGTTTTTATTGTTTATTCGTGTAGATCTCGTCGATACCTTCCTTCAGAGGGGTCGAACTCCGCAATCGGCTTGAAAATAAAAAAGTTATTTGCAACTAAACTCTAACCTAACCTAACCTAACCTGACCCAAACCTAACCTATCGTAGTTTACATAGTCATTTTGAAAATTTGTATTACTTAAATTGATTTTATTTTGTCAAACGCATTGAGGCGCTCCTTCTGACTCCTCAATCAGCTACCGCACTAGCAAATTTACATCGTTTTTGGTGCATCGAAATCTGGGTTTTTGGTCTAAAACTTAAAAATTTAGTATAGTAACTCAGCGTTTTTATTGTTTATTCGTGTAGATCTCGTCGATACCTTCCTTCAGAGGGGTCGAACTCCGCAATCGGCTTGAAAATAAAAAAGTTATTTGCAACTAAACTCTAACCTAACCTAACCTGACCTGACCCAAACCTAACCTATCGTAGTTTACATAGTCATTTTGAAAATTTGTATTACTTAAATTGATTTTATTTTGTCAAACGCATTGAGGCGCTCCTTCTGACTCCTCAATCAGCTACCGCACTAGCAAATTTACATCGTTTTTGGTGCATCGAAATCTGGGTTTTTGGTCTAAAACTTAAAAATTTAGTATAGTAACTCAGCGTTTTTATTGTTTATTCGTGTAGATCTCGTCGATACCTTCCTTCAGAGGGGTCGAACTCCGCAATCGGCTTGAAAATAAAAAAGTTATTTGCAACTAAACTCTAACCTAACCTAACCTAACCTGACCCAAACCTAACCTATCGTAGTTTACATAGTCATTTTGAAAATTTGTATTACTTAAATTGATTTTATTTTGTCAAACGCATTGAGGCGCTCCTTCTGACTCCTCAATCAGCTACCGCACTAGCAAATTTACATCGTTTTTGGTGCATCGAAATCTGGGTTTTTGGTCTAAAACTTAAAAATTTAGTATAGTAACTCAGCGTTTTTATTGTTTATTCGTGTAGATCTCGTCGATACCTTCCTTCAGAAGGGTCGAACTCCGCAATCGGCTTGAAAATAAAAAAGTTATTTGCAACTAAACTCTAACCTAACCTAACCTAACCTGACCCAAACCTAACCTATCGTAGTTTACATAGTCATTTTGAAAATTTGTATTACTTAAATTGATTTTATTTTGTCAAACGCATTGAGGCGCTCCTTCTGACTCCTCAATCAGCTACCGCACTAGCAAATTTACATCGTTTTTGGTGCATCGAAATCTGGGTTTTTGGTCTAAAACTTAAAAATTTAGTACAGTAACTCAGCGTTTTTATTGTTTATTCGTGTAGATCTCGTCGATACCTTCCTTCAGAGGGGTCGAACTCCGCAATCGGCTTGAAAATAAAAAAGTTATTTGCAACTAAACTCTAACCTAACCTAACCTAACCTGACCCAAACCTAACCTATCGTAGTTTACATAGTCATTTTGAAAATTTGTATTACTTAAATTGATTTTATTTTGTCAAACGCATTGAGGCGCTCCTTCTGACTCCTCAATCAGCTACCGCACTAGCAAATTTACATCGTTTTTGGTGCATCGAAATCTGGGTTTTTGGTCTAAAACTTAAAAATTTAGTATAGTAACTCAGCGTTTTTATTGTTTATTCGTGTAGATCTCGTCGATACCTTCCTTCAGAGGGGTCGAACTCCGCAATCGGCTTGAAAATAAAAAAGTTATTTGCAACTAAACTCTAACCTAACCTAACCTAACCTGACCCAAACCTAACCTATCGTAGTTTACATAGTCATTTTGAAAATTTGTATTACTTAAATTGATTTTATTTTGTCAAACGCATTGAGGCGCTCCTTCTGACTCCTCAATCAGCTACCGCACTAGCAAATTTACATCGTTTTTGGTGCATCGAAATCTGGGTTTTTGGTCTAAAACTTAAAAATTTAGTATAGTAACTCAGCGTTTTTATTGTTTATTCGTGTAGATCTCGTCGATACCTTCCTTCAGAGGGGTCGAACTCCGCAATCGGCTTGAAAATAAAAAAGTTATTTGCAACTAAACTCTAACCTAACCTAACCTGACCTGACCCAAACCTAACCTATCGTAGTTTACATAGTCATTTTGAAAATTTGTATTACTTAAATTGATTTTATTTTGTCAAACGCATTGAGGCGCTCCTTCTGACTCCTCAATCAGCTACCGCACTAGCAAATTTACATCGTTTTTGGTGCATCGAAATCTGGGTTTTTGGTCTAAAACTTAAAAATTTAGTATAGTAACTCAGCGTTTTTATTGTTTATTCGTGTAGATCTCGTCGATACCTTCCTTCAGAGGGGTCGAACTCCGCAATCGGCTTGAAAATAAAAAAGTTATTTGCAACTAAACTCTAACCTAACCTAACCTAACCTGACCCAAACCTAACCTATCGTAGTTTACATAGTCATTTTGAAAATTTGTATTACTTAAATTGATTTTATTTTGTCAAACGCATTGAGGCGCTCCTTCTGACTCCTCAATCAGCTACCGCACTAGCAAATTTACATCGTTTTTGGTGCATCGAAATCTGGGTTTTTGGTCTAAAACTTAAAAATTTAGTATAGTAACTCAGCGTTTTTATTGTTTATTCGTGTAGATCTCGTCGATACCTTCCTTCAGAAGGGTCGAACTCCGCAATCGGCTTGAAAATAAAAAAGTTATTTGCAACTAAACTCTAACCTAACCTAACCTAACCTGACCCAAACCTAACCTATCGTAGTTTACATAGTCCTTTTGAAAATTTGTATTACTTAAATTGATTTTATTTTGTCAAACGCATTGAGGCGCTCCTTCTGACTCCTCAATCAGCTACCGCACTAGCAAATTTACATCGTTTTTGGTGCATCGAAATCTGGGTTTTTGGTCTAAAACTTAAAAATTTAGTACAGTAACTCAGCGTTTTTATTGTTTATTCGTGTAGATCTCGTCGATACCTTCCTTCAGAGGGGTCGAACTCCGCAATCGGCTTGAAAATAAAAAAGTTATTTGCAACTAAACTCTAACCTAACCTAACCTAACCTGACCCAAACCTAACCTATCGTAGTTTACATAGTCATTTTGAAAATTTGTATTACTTAAATTGATTTTATTTTGTCAAACGCATTGAGGCGCTCCTTCTGACTCCTCAATCAGCTACCGCACTAGCAAATTTACATCGTTTTTGGTGCATCGAAATCTGGGTTTTTGGTCTAAAACTTAAAAATTTAGTATAGTAACTCAGCGTTTTTATTGTTTATTCGTGTAGATCTCGTCGATACCTTCCTTCAGAGGGGTCGAACTCCGCAATCGGCTTGAAAATAAAAAAGTTATTTGCAACTAAACTCTAACCTAACCTAACCTGACCTGACCCAAACCTAACCTATCGTAGTTTACATAGTCATTTTGAAAATTTGTATTACTTAAATTGATTTTATTTTGTCAAACGCATTGAGGCGCTCCTTCTGACTCCTCAATCAGCTACCGCACTAGCAAATTTACATCGTTTTTGGTGCATCGAAATCTGGGTTTTTGGTCTAAAACTTAAAAATTTAGTATAGTAACTCAGCGTTTTTATTGTTTATTCGTGTAGATCTCGTCGATACCTTCCTTCAGAGGGGTCGAACTCCGCAATCGGCTTGAAAATAAAAAAGTTATTTGCAACTAAACTCTAACCTAACCTAACCTAACCTGACCCAAACCTAACCTATCGTAGTTTACATAGTCATTTTGAAAATTTGTATTACTTAAATTGATTTTATTTTGTCAAACGCATTGAGGCGCTCCTTCTGACTCCTCAATCAGCTACCGCACTAGCAAATTTACATCGTTTTTGGTGCATCGAAATCTGGGTTTTTGGTCTAAAACTTAAAAATTTAGTATAGTAACTCAGCGTTTTTATTGTTTATTCGTGTAGATCTCGTCGATACCTTCCTTCAGAGGGGTCGAACTCCGCAATCGGCTTGAAAATAAAAAAGTTATTTGCAACTAAACTCTAACCTAACCTAACCTAACCTGACCCAAACCTAACCTATCGTAGTTTACATAGTCATTTTGAAAATTTGTATTACTTAAATTGATTTTATTTTGTCAAACGCATTGAGGCGCTCCTTCTGACTCCTCAATCAGCTACCGCACTAGCAAATTTACATCGTTTTTGGTGCATCGAAATCTGGGTTTTTGGTCTAAAACTAAAAAATTTAGTATAGTAACTCAGCGTTTTTATTGTTTATTCGTGTAGATCTCGTCGATACCTTCCTTCAGAGGGGTCGAACTCCGCAATCGGCTTGAAAATAAAAAAGTTATTTGCAACTAAACTCTAACCTAACCTAACCTAACCTGACCCAAACCTAACCTATCGTAGTTTACATAGTCATTTTGAAAATTTGTATTACTTAAATTGATTTTATTTTGTCAAACGCATTGAGGCGCTCCTTCTGACTCCTCAATCAGCTACCGCACTAGCAAATTTACATCGTTTTTGGTGCATCGAAATCTGGGTTTTTGGTCTAAAACTAAAAAATTTAGTATAGTAACTCAGCGTTTTTATTGTTTATTCGTGTAGATCTCGTCGATACCTTCCTTCAGAGGGGTCGAACTCCGCAATCGGCTTGAAAATAAAAAAGTTATTTGCAACTAAACTCTAACCTAACCTAACCTAACCTGACCCAAACCTAACCTATCGTAGTTTACATAGTCATTTTGAAAATTTGTATTACTTAAATTGATTTTATTTTGTCAAACGCATTGAGGCGCTCCTTCTGACTCCTCAATCAGCTACCGCACTAGCAAATTTACATCGTTTTTGGTGCATCGAAATCTGGGTTTTTGGTCTAAAACTTAAAAATTTAGTACAGTAACTCAGCGTTTTTATTGTTTATTCGTGTAGATCTCGTCGATACCTTCCTTCAGAGGGGTCGAACTCCGCAATCGGCTTGAAAATAAAAAAGTTATTTGCAACTAAACTCTAACCTAACCTAACCTAACCTGACCCAAACCTAACCTATCGTAGTTTACATAGTCATTTTGAAAATTTGTATTACTTAAATTGATTTTATTTTGTCAAACGCATTGAGGCGCTCCTTCTGACTCCTCAATCAGCTACCGCACTAGCAAATTTACATCGTTTTTGGTGCATCGAAATCTGGGTTTTTGGTCTAAAACTAAAAAATTTAGTATAGTAACTCAGCGTTTTTATTGTTTATTCGTGTAGATCTCGTCGATACCTTCCTTCAGAGGGGTCGAACTCCGCAATCGGCTTGAAAATAAAAAAGTTATTTGCAACTAAACTCTAACCTAACCTAACCTAACCTAACCTAACCTAACCTGACCCAAACCTAACCTATCGTAGTTTACATAGTCATTTTGAAAATTTGTATTACTTAAATTGATTTTATTTTGTCAAACGCATTGAGGCGCTCCTTCTGACTCCTCAATCAGCTACCGCACTAGCAAATTTACATCGTTTTTGGTGCATCGAAATCTGGGTTTTTGGTCTAAAACTTAAAAATTTAGTATAGTAACTCAGCGTTTTTATTGTTTATTCGTGTAGATCTCGTCGATACCTTCCTTCAGAGGGGTCGAACTCCGCAATCGGCTTGAAAATAAAAAAGTTATTTGCAACTAAACTCTAACCTAACCTAACCTAACCTGACCCAAACCTAACCTATCGTAGTTTACATAGTCATTTTGAAAATTTGTATTACTTAAATTGATTTTATTTTGTCAAACGCATTGAGGCGCTCCTTCTGACTCCTCAATCAGCTACCGCACTAGCAAATTTACATCGTTTTTGGTGCATCGAAATCTGGGTTTTTGGTCTAAAACTTAAAAATTTAGTATAGTAACTCAGCGTTTTTATTGTTTATTCGTGTAGATCTCGTCGATACCTTCCTTCAGAGGGGTCGAACTCCGCAATCGGCTTGAAAATAAAAAAGTTATTTGCAACTAAACTCTAACCTAACCTAACCTAACCTGACCCAAACCTAACCTATCGTAGTTTACATAGTCATTTTGAAAATTTGTATTACTTAAATTGATTTTATTTTGTCAAACGCATTGAAGCGCTCCTTCTGACTCCTCAATCAGCTACCGCACTAGCAAATTTACATCGTTTTTGGTGCATCGAAATCTGGGTTTTTGGTCTAAAACTTAAAAATTTAGTATAGTAACTCAGCGTTTTTATTGTTTATTCGTGTAGATCTCGTCGATACCTTCCTTTAGAGGGGTCGAACTCCGCAATCGGCTTGAAAATAAAAAAGTTATTTGCAACTAAACTCTAACCTAACCTAACCTAACCTGACCCAAACCTAACCTATCGTAGTTTACATAGTCATTTTGAAAATTTGTATTACTTAAATTGATTTTATTTTGTCAAACGCATTGAGGCGCTCCTTCTGACTCCTCAATCAGCTACCGCACTAGCAAATTTACATCGTTTTTGGTGCATCGAAATCTGGGTTTTTGGTCTAAAACTTAAAAATTTAGTATAGTAACTCAGCGTTTTTATTGTTTATTCGTGTAGATCTCGTCGATACCTTCCTTCAGAGGGGTAGAACTCCGCAATCGGCTTGAAAATAAAAAAGTTATTTGCAACTAAACTCTAACCTAACCTAACCTGACCCAAACCTAACCTATCGTAGTTTACATAGTCATTTTGAAAATTTGTATTACTTAAATTGATTTTATTTTGTCAAACGCATTGAGGCGCTCCTTCTGACTCCTCAATCAGCTACCGCACTAGCAAATTTACATCATTTTTGGTGCATCGAAATCTGGGTTTTTGGTCTAAAACTTAAAAATTTAGTATAGTAACTCAGCGTTTTTATTGTTTATTCGTGTAGATCTCGTCGATACCTTCCTTCAGAGGGGTCGAACTCCGCAATCGGCTTGAAAATAAAAAAGTTATTTGCAACTAAACTCTAACCTAACCTAACCTAACCTGACCCAAACCTAACCTATCGTAGTTTACATAGTCATTTTGAAAATTTGTATTACTTAAATTGATTTTATTTTGTCAAACGCATTGAGGCGCTCCTTCTGACTCCTCAATCAGCTACCGCACTAGCAAATTTACATCGTTTTTGGTGCATCGAAATCTGGGTTTTTGGTCTAAAACTTAAAAATTTAGTATAGTAACTCAGCGTTTTTATTGTTTATTCGTGTAGATCTCGTCGATACCTTCCTTCAGAGGGGTCGAACTCCGCAATCGGCTTGAAAATAAAAAAGTTATTTGCAACTAAACTCTAACCTAACCTAACCTAACCTGACCCAAACCTAACCTATCGTAGTTTACATAGTCATTTTGAAAATTTGTATTACTTAAATTGATTTTATTTTGTCAAACGCATTGAGGCGCTCCTTCTGACTCCTCAATCAGCTACCGCACTAGCAAATTTACATCGTTTTTGGTGCATCGAAATCTGGGTTTTTGGTCTAAAACTTAAAAATTTAGTATAGTAACTCAGCGTTTTTATTGTTTATTCGTGTAGATCTCGTCGATACCTTCCTTTAGAGGGGTCGAACTCCGCAATCGGCTTGAAAATAAAAAAGTTATTTGCAACTAAACTCTAACCTAACCTAACCTAACCTGACCCAAACCTAACCTATCGTAGTTTACATAGTCATTTTGAAAATTTGTATTACTTAAATTGATTTTATTTTGTCAAACGCATTGAGGCGCTCCTTCTGACTCCTCAATCAGCTACCGCACTAGCAAATTTACATCGTTTTTGGTGCATCGAAATCTGGGTTTTTGGTCTAAAACTTAAAAATTTAGTATAGTAACTCAGCGTTTTTATTGTTTATTCGTGTAGATCTCGTCGATACCTTCCTTCAGAGGGGTAGAACTCCGCAATCGGCTTGAAAATAAAAAAGTTATTTGCAACTAAACTCTAACCTAACCTAACCTGACCCAAACCTAACCTATCGTAGTTTACATAGTCATTTTGAAAATTTGTATTACTTAAATTGATTTTATTTTGTCAAACGCATTGAGGCGCTCCTTCTGACTCCTCAATCAGCTACCGCACTAGCAAATTTACATCATTTTTGGTGCATCGAAATCTGGGTTTTTGGTCTAAAACTTAAAAATTTAGTATAGTAACTCAGCGTTTTTATTGTTTATTCGTGTAGATCTCGTCGATACCTTCCTTCAGAGGGGTCGAACTCCGCAATCGGCTTGAAAATAAAAAAGTTATTTGCAACTAAACTCTAACCTAACCTAACCTAACCTGACCCAAACCTAACCTATCGTAGTTTACATAGTCATTTTGAAAATTTGTATTACTTAAATTGATTTTATTTTGTCAAACGCATTGAGGCGCTCCTTCTGACTCCTCAATCAGCTACCGCACTAGCAAATTTACATCGTTTTTGGTGCATCGAAATCTGGGTTTTTGGTCTAAAACTTAAAAATTTAGTATAGTAACTCAGCGTTTTTATTGTTTATTCGTGTAGATCTCGTCGATACCTTCCTTCAGAGGGGTCGAACTCCGCAATCGGCTTGAAAATAAAAAAGTTATTTGCAACTAAACTCTAACCTAACCTAACCTAACCTGACCCAAACCTAACCTATCGTAGTTTACATAGTCATTTTGAAAATTTGTATTACTTAAATTGATTTTATTTTGTCAAACGCATTGAGGCGCTCCTTCTGACTCCTCAATCAGCTACCGCACTAGCAAATTTACATCGTTTTTGGTGCATCGAAATCTGGGTTTTTGGTCTAAAACTTAAAAATTTAGTATAGTAACTCAGCGTTTTTATTGTTTATTCGTGTAGATCTCGTCGATACCTTCCTTCAGAGGGGTCGAACTCCGCAATCGGCTTGAAAATAAAAAAGTTATTTGCAACTAAACTCTAACCTAACCTAACCTAACCTGACCCAAACCTAACCTATCGTAGTTTACATAGTCATTTTGAAAATTTGTATTACTTAAATTGATTTTATTTTGTCAAACGCATTGAGGCGCTCCTTCTGACTCCTCAATCAGCTACCGCACTAGCAAATTTACATCGTTTTTGGTGCATCGAAATCTGGGTTTTTGGTCTAAAACTTAAAAATTTAGTATAGTAACTCAGCGTTTTTATTGTTTATTCGTGTAGATCTCGTCGATACCTTCCTTCAGAGGGGTCGAACTCCGCAATCGGCTTGAAAATAAAAAAGTTATTTGCAACTAAACTCTAACCTAACCTAACCTAACCTGACCCAAACCTAACCTATCGTAGTTTACATAGTCATTTTGAAAATTTGTATTACTTAAATTGATTTTATTTTGTCAAACGCATTGAGGCGCTCCTTCTGACTCCTCAATCAGCTACCGCACTAGCAAATTTACATCGTTTTTGGTGCATCGAAATCTGGGTTTTTGGTCTAAAACTTAAAAATTTAGTACAGTAACTCAGCGTTTTTATTGTTTATTCGTGTAGATCTCGTCGATACCTTCCTTCAGAGGGGTCGAACTCCGCAATCGGCTTGAAAATAAAAAAGTTATTTGCAACTAAACTCTAACCTAACCTAACCTAACCTGACCCAAACCTAACCTATCGTAGTTTACATAGTCATTTTGAAAATTTGTATTACTTAAATTGATTTTATTTTGTCAAACGCATTGAGGCGCTCCTTCTGACTCCTCAATCAGCTACCGCACTAGCAAATTTACATCGTTTTTGGTGCATCGAAATCTGGGTTTTTGGTCTAAAACTTAAAAATTTAGTACAGTAACTCAGCGTTTTTATTGTTTATTCGTGTAGATCTCGTCGATACCTTCCTTCAGAGGGGTCGAACTCCGCAATCGGCTTGAAAATAAAAAAGTTATTTGCAACTAAACTCTAACCTAACCTAACCTAACCTGACCCAAACCTAACCTATCGTAGTTTACATAGTCATTTTGAAAATTTGTATTACTTAAATTGATTTTATTTTGTCAAACGCATTGAGGCGCTCCTTCTGACTCCTCAATCAGCTACCGCACTAGCAAATTTACATCGTTTTTGGTGCATCGAAATCTGGGTTTTTGGTCTAAAACTTAAAAATTTAGTATAGTAACTCAGCGTTTTTATTGTTTATTCGTGTAGATCTCGTCGATACCTTCCTTCAGAGGGGTCGAACTCCGCAATCGGCTTGAAAATAAAAAAGTTATTTGCAACTAAACTCTAACCTAACCTAACCTAACCTGACCCAAACCTAACCTATCGTAGTTTACATAGTCATTTTGAAAATTTGTATTACTTAAATTGATTTTATTTTGTCAAACGCATTGAGGCGCTCCTTCTGACTCCTCAATCAGCTACCGCACTAGCAAATTTACATCGTTTTTGGTGCATCGAAATCTGGGTTTTTGGTCTAAAACTTAAAAATTTAGTACAGTAACTCAGCGTTTTTATTGTTTATTCGTGTAGATCTCGTCGATACCTTCCTTCAGAGGGGTCGAACTCCGCAATCGGCTTGAAAATAAAAAAGTTATTTGCAACTAAACTCTAACCTAACCTAACCTGACCTGACCCAAACCTAACCTATCGTAGTTTACATAGTCATTTTGAAAATTTGTATTACTTAAATTGATTTTATTTTGTCAAACGCATTGAGGCGCTCCTTCTGACTCCTCAATCAGCTACCGCACTAGCAAATTTACATCGTTTTTGGTGCATCGAAATCTGGGTTTTTGGTCTAAAACTTAAAAATTTAGTATAGTAACTCAGCGTTTTTATTGTTTATTCGTGTAGATCTCGTCGATACCTTCCTTCAGAGGGGTCGAACTCCGCAATCGGCTTGAAAATAAAAAAGTTATTTGCAACTAAACTCTAACCTAACCTAACCTAACCTGACCCAAACCTAACCTATCGTAGTTTACATAGTCATTTTGAAAATTTGTATTACTTAAATTGATTTTATTTTGTCAAACGCATTGAGGCGCTCCTTCTGACTCCTCAATCAGCTACCGCACTAGCAAATTTACATCGTTTTTGGTGCATCGAAATCTGGGTTTTTGGTCTAAAACTTAAAAATTTAGTACAGTAACTCAGCGTTTTTATTGTTTATTCGTGTAGATCTCGTCGATACCTTCCTTCAGAGGGGTCGAACTCCGCAATCGGCTTGAAAATAAAAAAGTTATTTGCAACTAAACTCTAACCTAACCTAACCTAACCTGACCCAAACCTAACCTATCGTAGTTTACATAGTCATTTTGAAAATTTGTATTACTTAAATTGATTTTATTTTGTCAAACGCATTGAGGCGCTCCTTCTGACTCCTCAATCAGCTACCGCACTAGCAAATTTACATCGTTTTTGGTGCATCGAAATCTGGGTTTTTGGTCTAAAACTTAAAAATTTAGTATAGTAACTCAGCGTTTTTATTGTTTATTCGTGTAGATCTCGTCGATACCTTCCTTCAGAGGGGTCGAACTCCGCAATCGGCTTGAAAATAAAAAAGTTATTTGCAACTAAACTCTAACCTAACCTAACCTAACCTGACCCAAACCTAACCTATCGTAGTTTACATAGTCATTTTGAAAATTTGTATTACTTAAATTGATTTTATTTTGTCAAACGCATTGAGGCGCTCCTTCTGACTCCTCAATCAGCTACCGCACTAGCAAATTTACATCGTTTTTGGTGCATCGAAATCTGTGTTTTTGGTCTAAAACTTAAAAATTTAGTACAGTAACTCAGCGTTTTTATTGTTTATTCGTGTAGATCTCGTCGATACCTTCCTTCAGAGGGGTCGAACTCCGCAATCGGCTTGAAAATAAAAAAGTTATTTGCAACTAAACTCTAACCTAACCTAACCTGACCTGACCCAAACCTAACCTATCGTAGTTTACATAGTCATTTAGAAAATTTGTATTACTTAAATTGATTTTATTTTGTCAAACGCATTGAGGCGCTCCTTCTGACTCCTCAATCAGCTACCGCACTAGCAAATTTACATCGTTTTTGGTGCATCGAAATCTGGGTTTTTGGTCTAAAACTTAAAAATTTAGTATAGTAACTCAGCGTTTTTATTGTTTATTCGTGTAGATCTCGTCGATACCTTCCTTCAGAGGGGTCGAACTCCGCAATCGGCTTGAAAATAAAAAAGTTATTTGCAACTAAACTCTAACCTAACCTAACCTAACCTGACCCAAACCTAACCTATCGTAGTTTACATAGTCATTTTGAAAATTTGTATTACTTAAATTGATTTTATTTTGTCAAACGCATTGAGGCGCTCCTTCTGACTCCTCAATCAGCTACCGCACTAGCAAATTTACATCGTTTTTGGTGCATCGAAATCTGGGTTTTTGGTCTAAAACTAAAAATTTAGTATAGTAACTCAGCGTTTTTATTGTTTATTCGTGTAGATCTCGTTGATACCTTCCTTCAGAGGGGTCGAACTCCGCAATCGGCTTGAAAATAAAAAAGTTATTTGCAACTAAACTCTAACCTAACCTAACCTGACCTGACCCAAACCTAACCTATCGTAGTTTACATAGTCATTTTGAAAATTTGTATTACTTAAATTGATTTTATTTTGTCAAACGCATTGAGGCGCTCCTTCTGACTCCTCAATCAGCTACCGCACTAGCAAATTTACATCGTTTTTGGTGCATCGAAATCTGGGTTTTTGGTCTAAAACTTAAAAATTTAGTATAGTAACTCAGCGTTTTTATTGTTTATTCGTGTAGATCTCGTCGATACCTTCCTTCAGAGGGGTCGAACTCCGCAATCGGCTTGAAAATAAAAAAGTTATTTGCAACTAAACTCTAACCTTACCTAACCTAACCTGACCCAAACCTAACCTATCGTAGTTTACATAGTCATTTTGAAAATTTGTATTACTTAAATTGATTTTATTTTGTCAAACGCATTGAGGCGCTCCTTCTGACTCCTCAATCAGCTACCGCACTAGCAAATTTACATCGTTTTTGGTGCATCGAAATCTGGGTTTTTGGTCTAAAACTTAAAAATTTAGTATAGTAACTCAGCGTTTTTATTGTTTATTCGTGTAGATCTCGTCGATACCTTCCTTCAGAGGGGTCGAACTCCGCAATCGGCTTGAAAATAAAAAAGTTATTTGCAACTAAACTCTAACCTAACCTAACCTAACCTGACCCAAACCTAACCTATCGTAGTTTACATAGTCATTTTGAAAATTTGTATTACTTAAATTGATTTTATTTTGTCAAACGCATTGAGGCGCTCCTTCTGACTCCTCAATCAGCTACCGCACTAGCAAATTTACATCGTTTTTGGTGCATCGAAATCTGGGTTTTTGGTCTAAAACTTAAAAATTTAGTATAGTAACTCAGCGTTTTTATTGTTTATTCGTGTAGATCTCGTCGATACCTTCCTTCAGAGGGGTCGAACTCCGCAATCGGCTTGAAAATAAAAAAGTTATTTGCAACTAAACTCTAACCTAACCTAACCTGACCCAAACCTAACCTATCGTAGTTTACATAGTCATTTTGAAAATTTGTATTACTTAAATTGATTTTATTTTGTCAAACGCATTGAGGCGCTCCTTCTGACTCCTCAATCAGCTACCGCACTAGCAAATTTACATCGTTTTTGGTGCATCGAAATCTGGGTTTTTGGTCTAAAACTTAAAAATTTAGTACAGTAACTCAGCGTTTTTATTGTTTATTCGTGTAGATCTCGTCGATACCTTCCTTCAGAGGGGTCGAACTCCGCAATCGGCTTGAAAATAAAAAAGTTATTTGCAACTAAACTCTAACCTAACCTAACCTAACCTGACCCAAACCTAACCTATCGTAGTTTACATAGTCATTTTGAAAATTTGTATTACTTAAATTGATTTTATTTTGTCAAACGCATTGAGGCGCTCCTTCTGACTCCTCAATCAGCTACCGCACTAGCAAATTTACATCGTTTTTGGTGCATCGAAATCTGGGTTTTTGGTCTAAAACTTAAAAATTTAGTACAGTAACTCAGCGTTTTTATTGTTTATTCGTGTAGATCTCGTCGATACCTTCCTTCAGAGGGGTCGAACTCCGCAATCGGCTTGAAAATAAAAAAGTTATTTGCAACTAAACTCTAACCTAACCTAACCTAACCTGACCCAAACCTAACCTATCGTAGTTTACATAGTCATTTTGAAAATTTGTATTACTTAAATTGATTTTATTTTGTCAAACGCATTGAGGCGCTCCTTCTGACTCCTCAATCAGCTACCGCACTAGCAAATTTACATCGTTTTTGGTGCATCGAAATCTGGGTTTTTGGTCTAAAACTAAAAAATTTAGTATAGTAACTCAGCGTTTTCATTGTTTATTCGTGTAGATCTCGTCGATACCTTCCTTCAGAGGGGTCGAACTCCGCAATCGGCTTGAAAATAAAAATGTTATTTGCAACTAAACTCTAACCTAACCTAACCTAACCTGACCCAAACCTAACCTATCGTAGTTTACATAGTCATTTTGAAAATTTGTATTACTTAAATTGATTTTATTTTGTCAAACGCATTGAGGCGCTCCTTCTGACTCCTCAATCAGCTACCGCACTAGCAAATTTACATCGTTTTTGGTGCATCGAAATCTGGGTTTTTGGTCTAAAACTAAAAAATTTAGTATAGTAACTCAGCGTTTTTATTGTTTATTCGTGTAGATCTCGTTGATACCTTCCTTCAGAGGGGTCGAACTCCGCAATCGGCTTGAAAATAAAAAAGTTATTTGCAACTAAACTCTAACCTAACCTAACCTGACCTGACCCAAACCTAACCTATCGTAGTTTACATAGTCATTTTGAAAATTTGTATTACTTAAATTGATTTTATTTTGTCAAACGCATTGAGGCGCTCCTTCTGACTCCTCAATCAGCTACCGCACTAGCAAATTTACATCGTTTTTGGTGCATCGAAATCTGGGTTTTTGGTCTAAAACTTAAAAATTTAGTATAGTAACTCAGCGTTTTTATTGTTTATTCGTGTAGATCTCGTCGATACCTTCCTTCAGAGGGGTCGAACTCCGCAATCGGCTTGAAAATAAAAAAGTTATTTGCAACTAAACTCTAACCTTACCTAACCTAACCTGACCCAAACCTAACCTATCGTAGTTTACATAGTCATTTTGAAAATTTGTATTACTTAAATTGATTTTATTTTGTCAAACGCATTGAGGCGCTCCTTCTGACTCCTCAATCAGCTACCGCACTAGCAAATTTACATCGTTTTTGGTGCATCGAAATCTGGGTTTTTGGTCTAAAACTTAAAAATTTAGTATAGTAACTCAGCGTTTTTATTGTTTATTCGTGTAGATCTCGTCGATACCTTCCTTCAGAGGGGTCGAACTCCGCAATCGGCTTGAAAATAAAAAAGTTATTTGCAACTAAACTCTAACCTAACCTAACCTAACCTGACCCAAACCTAACCTATCGTAGTTTACATAGTCATTTTGAAAATTTGTATTACTTAAATTGATTTTATTTTGTCAAACGCATTGAGGCGCTCCTTCTGACTCCTCAATCAGCTACCGCACTAGCAAATTTACATCGTTTTTGGTGCATCGAAATCTGGGTTTTTGGTCTAAAACTTAAAAATTTAGTATAGTAACTCAGCGTTTTTATTGTTTATTCGTGTAGATCTCGTCGATACCTTCCTTCAGAGGGGTCGAACTCCGCAATCGGCTTGAAAATAAAAAAGTTATTTGCAACTAAACTCTAACCTAACCTAACCTGACCCAAACCTAACCTATCGTAGTTTACATAGTCATTTTGAAAATTTGTATTACTTAAATTGATTTTATTTTGTCAAACGCATTGAGGCGCTCCTTCTGACTCCTCAATCAGCTACCGCACTAGCAAATTTACATCGTTTTTGGTGCATCGAAATCTGGGTTTTTGGTCTAAAACTTAAAAATTTAGTACAGTAACTCAGCGTTTTTATTGTTTATTCGTGTAGATCTCGTCGATACCTTCCTTCAGAGGGGTCGAACTCCGCAATCGGCTTGAAAATAAAAAAGTTATTTGCAACTAAACTCTAACCTAACCTAACCTAACCTGACCCAAACCTAACCTATCGTAGTTTACATAGTCATTTTGAAAATTTGTATTACTTAAATTGATTTTATTTTGTCAAACGCATTGAGGCGCTCCTTCTGACTCCTCAATCAGCTACCGCACTAGCAAATTTACATCGTTTTTGGTGCATCGAAATCTGGGTTTTTGGTCTAAAACTTAAAAATTTAGTACAGTAACTCAGCGTTTTTATTGTTTATTCGTGTAGATCTCGTCGATACCTTCCTTCAGAGGGGTCGAACTCCGCAATCGGCTTGAAAATAAAAAAGTTATTTGCAACTAAACTCTAACCTAACCTAACCTAACCTGACCCAAACCTAACCTATCGTAGTTTACATAGTCATTTTGAAAATTTGTATTACTTAAATTGATTTTATTTTGTCAAACGCATTGAGGCGCTCCTTCTGACTCCTCAATCAGCTACCGCACTAGCAAATTTACATCGTTTTTGGTGCATCGAAATCTGGGTTTTTGGTCTAAAACTAAAAAATTTAGTATAGTAACTCAGCGTTTTCATTGTTTATTCGTGTAGATCTCGTCGATACCTTCCTTCAGAGGGGTCGAACTCCGCAATCGGCTTGAAAATAAAAATGTTATTTGCAACTAAACTCTAACCTAACCTAACCTAACCTGACCCAAACCTAACCTATCGTAGTTTACATAGTCATTTTGAAAATTTGTATTACTTAAATTGATTTTATTTTGTCAAACGCATTGAGGCGCTCCTTCTGACTCCTCAATCAGCTACCGCACTAGCAAATTTACATCGTTTTTGGTGCATCGAAATCTGGGTTTTTGGTCTAAAACTTAAAAATTTAGTATAGTAACTCAGCGTTTTTATTGTTTATTCGTGTAGATCTCGTCGATACCTTCCTTCAGAGGGGTCGAACTCCGCAATCGGCTTGAAAATAAAAAAGTTATTTGCAACTAAACTCTAACCTAACCTAACCTAACCTGACCCAAACCTAACCTATCGTAGTTTACATAGTCATTTTGAAAATTTGTATTACTTAAATTGATTTTATTTTGTCAAACGCATTGAGGCGCTCCTTCTGACTCCTCAATCAGCTACCGCACTAGCAAATTTACATCGTTTTTGGTGCATCGAAATCTGGGTTTTTGGTCTAAAACTTAAAAATTTAGTATAGTAACTCAGCGTTTTTATTGTTTATTCGTGTAGATCTCGTCGATACCTTCCTTCAGAAGGGTCGAACTCCGCAATCGGCTTGAAAATAAAAAAGTTATTTGCAACTAAACTCTAACCTAACCTAACCTAACCTGACCCAAACCTAACCTATCGTAGTTTACATAGTCATTTTGAAAATTTGTATTACTTAAATTGATTTTATTTTGTCAAACGCATTGAGGCGCTCCTTCTGACTCCTCAATCAGCTACCGCACTAGCAAATTTACATCGTTTTTGGTGCATCGAAATCTGGGTTTTTGGTCTAAAACTTAAAAATTTAGTATAGTAACTCAGCGTTTTTATTGTTTATTCGTGTAGATCTCGTCGATACCTTCCTTCAGAGGGGTCGAACTCCGCAATCGGCTTGAAAATAAAAAAGTTATTTGCAACTAAACTCTAACCTAACCTAACCTAACCTGACCCAAACCTAACCTATCGTAGTTTACATAGTCATTTTGAAAATTTGTATTACTTAAATTGATTTTATTTTGTCAAACGCATTGAGGCGCTCCTTCTGACTCCTCAATCAGCTACCGCACTAGCAAATTTACATCGTTTTTGGTGCATCGAAATCTGGGTTTTTGGTCTAAAACTTAAAAATTTAGTATAGTAACTCAGCGTTTTTATTGTTTATTCGTGTAGATCTCGTCGATACCTTCCTTCAGAGGGGTCGAACTCCGCAATCGGCTTGAAAATAAAAAAGTTATTTGCAACTAAACTCTAACCTAACCTAACCTAACCTGACCCAAACCTAACCTATCGTAGTTTACATAGTCATTTTGAAAATTTGTATTACTTAAATTGATTTTATTTTGTCAAACGCATTGAGGCGCTCCTTCTGACTCCTCAATCAGCTACCGCACTAGCAAATTTACATCGTTTTTGGTGCATCGAAATCTGGGTTTTTGGTCTAAAACTTAAAAATTTAGTACAGTAACTCAGCGTTTTTATTGTTTATTCGTGTAGATCTCGTCGATACCTTCCTTCAGAGGGGTCGAACTCCGCAATCGGCTTGAAAATAAAAAAGTTATTTGCAACTAAACTCTAACCTAACCTAACCTAACCTGACCCAAACCTAACCTATCGTAGTTTACATAGTCATTTTGAAAATTTGTATTACTTAAATTGATTTTATTTTGTCAAACGCATTGAGGCGCTCCTTCTGACTCCTGAATCAGCTACCGCACTAGCAAATTTACATCGTTTTTGGTGCATCGAAATCTGGGTTTTTGGTCTAAAACTTAAAAATTTAGTACAGTAACTCAGCGTTTTTATTGTTTATTCGTGTAGATCTCGTCGATACCTTCCTTCAGAGGGGTCGAACTCCGCAATCGGCTTGAAAATAAAAAAGTTATTTGCAACTAAACTCTAACCTAACCTAACCTAACCTGACCCAAACCTAACCTATCGTAGTTTACATAGTCATTTTGAAAATTTGTATTACTTAAATTGATTTTATTTTGTCAAACGCATTGAGGCGCTCCTTCTGACTCCTCAATCAGCTACCGCACTAGCAAATTTACATCGTTTTTGGTGCATCGAAATCTGGGTTTTTGGTCTAAAACTTAAAAATTTAGTACAGTAACTCAGCGTTTTTATTGTTTATTCGTGTAGATCTCGTCGATACCTTCCTTCAGAGGGGTCGAACTCCGCAATCGGCTTGAAAATAAAAAAGTTATTTGCAACTAAACTCTAACCTAACCTAACCTAACCTGACCCAAACCTAACCTATCGTAGTTTACATAGTCATTTTGAAAATTTGTATTACTTAAATTGATTTTATTTTGTCAAACGCATTGAGGCGCTCCTTCTGACTCCTCAATCAGCTACCGCACTAGCAAATTTACATCGTTTTTGGTGCATCGAAATCTGGGTTTTTGGTCTAAAACTTAAAAATTTAGTATAGTAACTCAGCGTTTTTATTGTTTATTCGTGTAGATCTCGTCGATACCTTCCTTCAGAGGGGTCGAACTCCGCAATCGGCTTGAAAATAAAAAAGTTATTTGCAACTAAACTCTAACCTAACCTAACCTAACCTGACCCAAACCTAACCTATCGTAGTTTACATAGTCATTTTGAAAATTTGTATTACTTAAATTGATTTTATTTTGTCAAACGCATTGAGGCGCTCCTTCTGACTCCTCAATCAGCTACCGCACTAGCAAATTTACATCGTTTTTGGTGCATCGAAATCTGGGTTTTTGGTCTAAAACTTAAAAATTTAGTATAGTATCTCAGCGTTTTTATTGTTTATTCGTGTAGATCTCGTCGATACCTTCCTTCAGAGGGGTCGAACTCCGCAATCGGCTTGAAAATAAAAAAGTTATTTGCAACTAAACTCTAACCTAACCTAACCTAACCTGACCCAAACCTAACCTATCGTAGTTTACATAGTCATTTTGAAAATTTGTATTACTTAAATTGATTTTATTTTGTCAAACGCATTGAGGCGCTCCTTCTGACTCCTCAATCAGCTACCGCACTAGCAAATTTACATCGTTTTTGGTGCATCGAAATCTGGGTTTTTGGTCTAAAACTTAAAAATTTAGTATAGTAACTCAGCGTTTTTATTGTTTATTCGTGTAGATCTCGTCGATACCTTCCTTCAGAGGGGTCGAACTCCGCAATCGGCTTGAAAATAAAAAAGTTATTTGCAACTAAACTCTAACCTAACCTAACCTAACCTGACCCAAACCTAACCTATCGTAGTTTACATAGTCATTTTGAAAATTTGTATTACTTAAATTGATTTTATTTTGTCAAACGCATTGAGGCGCTCCTTCTGACTCCTCAATCAGCTACCGCACTAGCAAATTTACATCGTTTTTGGTGCATCGAAATCTGGGTTTTTGGTCTAAAACTTAAAAATTTAGTATAGTAACTCAGCGTTTTTATTGTTTATTCGTGTAGATCTCGTCGATACCTTCCTTCAGAAGGGTCGAACTCCGCAATCGGCTTGAAAATAAAAAAGTTATTTGCAACTAAACTCTAACCTAACCTAACCTAACCTGACCCAAACCTAACCTATCGTAGTTTACATAGTCATTTTGAAAATTTGTATTACTTAAATTGATTTTATTTTGTCAAACGCATTGAGGCGCTCCTTCTGACTCCTCAATCAGCTACCGCACTAGCAAATTTACATCGTTTTTGGTGCATCGAAATCTGGGTTTTTGGTCTAAAACTTAAAAATTTAGTACAGTAACTCAGCGTTTTTATTGTTTATTCGTGTAGATCTCGTCGATACCTTCCTTCAGAGGGGTCGAACTCCGCAATCGGCTTGAAAATAAAAAAGTTATTTGCAACTAAACTCTAACCTAACCTAACCTAACCTGACCCAAACCTAACCTATCGTAGTTTACATAGTCATTTTGAAAATTTGTATTACTTAAATTGATTTTATTTTGTCAAACGCATTGAGGCGCTCCTTCTGACTCCTGAATCAGCTACCGCACTAGCAAATTTACATCGTTTTTGGTGCATCGAAATCTGGGTTTTTGGTCTAAAACTTAAAAATTTAGTACAGTAACTCAGCGTTTTTATTGTTTATTCGTGTAGATCTCGTCGATACCTTCCTTCAGAGGGGTCGAACTCCGCAATCGGCTTGAAAATAAAAAAGTTATTTGCAACTAAACTCTAACCTAACCTAACCTAACCTGACCCAAACCTAACCTATCGTAGTTTACATAGTCATTTTGAAAATTTGTATTACTTAAATTGATTTTATTTTGTCAAACGCATTGAGGCGCTCCTTCTGACTCCTCAATCAGCTACCGCACTAGCAAATTTACATCGTTTTTGGTGCATCGAAATCTGGGTTTTTGGTCTAAAACTTAAAAATTTAGTATAGTAACTCAGCGTTTTTATTGTTTATTCGTGTAGATCTCGTCGATACCTTCCTTCAGAGGGGTCGAACTCCGCAATCGGCTTGAAAATAAAAAAGTTATTTGCAACTAAACTCTAACCTAACCTAACCTAACCTGACCCAAACCTAACCTATCGTAGTTTACATAGTCATTTAGAAAATTTGTATTACTTAAATTGATTTTATTTTGTCAAACGCATTGAGGCGCTCCTTCTGACTCCTCAATCAGCTACCGCACTAGCAAATTTACATCGTTTTTGGTGCATCGAAATCTGGGTTTTTGGTCTAAAACTTAAAAATTTAGTATAGTAACTCAGCGTTTTTATTGTTTATTCGTGTAGATCTCGTCGATACCTTCCTTCAGAGGGGTCGAACTCCGCAATCGGCTTGAAAATAAAAAAGTTATTTGCAACTAAACTCTAACCTAACCTAACCTAACCTGACCCAAACCTAACCTATCGTAGTTTACATAGTCATTTTGAAAATTTGTATTACTTAAATTGATTTTATTTTGTCAAACGCATTGAGGCGCTCCTTCTGACTCCTCAATCAGCTACCGCACTAGCAAATTTACATCGTTTTTGGTGCATCGAAATCTGGGTTTTTGGTCTAAAACTTAAAAAATTAGTACAGTAACTCAGCGTTTTTATTGTTTATTCGTGTAGATCTCGTCGATACCTTCCTTCAGAGGGGTCGAACTCCGCAATCGGCTTGAAAATAAAAAAGTTATTTGCAACTAAACTCTAACCTAACCTAACCTAACCTGACCCAAACCTAACCTATCGTAGTTTACATAGTCATTTTGAAAATTTGTATTACTTAAATTGATTTTATTTTGTCAAACGCATTGAGGCGCTCCTTCTGACTCCTCAATCAGCTACCGCACTAGCAAATTTACATCGTTTTTGGTGCATCGAAATCTGGGTTTTTGGTCTAAAACTTAAAAATTTAGTATAGTAACTCAGCGTTTTTATTGTTTATTCGTGTAGATCTCGTCGATACCTTCCTTCAGAGGGGTCGAACTCCGCAATCGGCTTGAAAATAAAAAAGTTATTTGCAACTAAACTCTAACCTAACCTAACCTAACCTGACCCAAACCTAACCTATCGTAGTTTACATAGTCATTTTGAAAATTTGTATTACTTAAATTGATTTTATTTTGTCAAACGCATTGAGGCGCTCCTTCTGACTCCTCAATCAGCTACCGCACTAGCAAATTTACATCGTTTTTGGTGCATCGAAATCTGGGTTTTTGGTCTAAAACTTAAAAATTTAGTACAGTAACTCAGCGTTTTTATTGTTTATTCGTGTAGATCTCGTCGATACCTTCCTTCAGAGGGGTCGAACTCCGCAATCGGCTTGAAAATAAAAAAGTTATTTGCAACTAAACTCTAACCTAACCTAACCTAACCTGACCCAAACCTAACCTATCGTAGTTTACATAGTCATTTTGAAAATTTGTATTACTTAAATTGATTTTATTTTGTCAAACGCATTGAGGCGCTCCTTCTGACTCCTCAATCAGCTACCGCACTAGCAAATTTACATCGTTTTTGGTGCATCGAAATCTGGGTTTTTGGTCTAAAACTTAAAAATTTAGTACAGTAACTCAGCGTTTTTATTGTTTATTCGTGTAGATCTCGTCGATACCTTCCTTCAGAGGGGTCGAACTCCGCAATCGGCTTGAAAATAAAAAAGTTATTTGCAACTAAACTCTAACCTAACCTAACCTGACCTGACCCAAACCTAACCTATCGTAGTTTACATAGTCATTTAGAAAATTTGTATTACTTAAATTGATTTTATTTTGTCAAACGCATTGAGGCGCTCCTTCTGACTCCTCAATCAGCTACCGCACTAGCAAATTTACATCGTTTTTGGTGCATCGAAATCTGGGTTTTTGGTCTAAAACTTAAAAATTTAGTATAGTAACTCAGCGTTTTTATTGTTTATTCGTGTAGATCTCGTCGATACCTTCCTTCAGAGGGGTCGAACTCCGCAATCGGCTTGAAAATAAAAAAGTTATTTGCAACTAAACTCTAACCTAACCTAACCTAACCTGACCCAAACCTAACCTATCGTAGTTTACATAGTCATTTTGAAAATTTGTATTACTTAAATTGATTTTATTTTGTCAAACGCATTGAGGCGCTCCTTCTGACTCCTCAATCAGCTACCGCACTAGCAAATTTACATCGTTTTTGGTGCATCGAAATCTGGGTTTTTGGTCTAAAACTAAAAATTTAGTATAGTAACTCAGCGTTTTTATTGTTTATTCGTGTAGATCTCGTCGATACCTTCCTTCAGAGGGGTCGAACTCCGCAATCGGCTTGAAAATAAAAAAGTTATTTGCAACTAAACTCTAACCTAACCTAACCTACCTGACCCAAACCTAACCTATCGTAGTTTACATAGTCATTTTGAAAATTTGTATTACTTAAATTGATTTTATTTTGTCAAACGCATTGAGGCGCTCCTTCTGACTCCTCAATCAGCTACCGCACTAGCAAATTTACATCGTTTTTGGTGCATCGAAATCTGGGTTTTTGGTCTAAAACTTAAAAATTTAGTATAGTAACTCAGCGTTTTTATTGTTTATTCGTGTAGATCTCGTCGATACCTTCCTTCAGAGGGGTCGAACTCCGCAATCGGCTTGAAAATAAAAAGTTATTTGCAACTAAACTCTAACCTAACCTAACCTAACCTGACCCAAACCTAACCTATCGTAGTTTACATAGTCATTTTGAAAATTTGTATTACTTAAATTGATTTTATTTTGTCAAACGCATTGAGGCGCTCCTTCTGACTCCTCAATCAGCTACCGCACTAGCAAATTTACATCGTTTTTGGTGCATCGAAATCTGGGTTTTTGGTCTAAAACTTAAAAATTTAGTATAGTAACTCAGCGTTTTTATTGTTTATTCGTGTAGATCTCGTCGATACCTTCCTTCAGAGGGGTCGAACTCCGCAATCGGCTTGAAAATAAAAAAGTTATTTGCAACTAAACTCTAACCTAACCTAACCTAACCTGACCCAAACCTAACCTATCGTAGTTTACATAGTCATTTTGAAAATTTGTATTACTTAAATTGATTTTATTTTGTCAAACGCATTGAGGCGCTCCTTCTGACTCCTCAATCAGCTACCGCACTAGCAAATTTACATCGTTTTTGGTGCATCGAAATCTGGGTTTTTGGTCTAAAACTTAAAAATTTAGTATAGTAACTCAGCGTTTTTATTGTTTATTCGTGTAGATCTCGTCGATACCTTCCTTCAGAGGGGTCGAACTCCGCAATCGGCTTGAAAATAAAAAAGTTATTTGCAACTAAACTCTAACCTAACCTAACCTGACCCAAACCTAACCTATCGTAGTTTACATAGTCATTTTGAAAATTTGTATTACTTAAATTGATTTTATTTTGTCAAACGCATTGAGGCGCTCCTTCTGACTCCTCAATCAGCTACCGCACTAGCAAATTTACATCGTTTTTGGTGCATCGAAATCTGGGTTTTTGGTCTAAAACTTAAAAATTTAGTATAGTAACTCAGCGTTTTTATTGTTTATTCGTGTAGATCTCGTCGATACCTTCCTTCAGAGGGGTCGAACTCCGCAATCGGCTTGAAAATAAAAAAGTTATTTGCAACTAAACTCTAACCTAACCTAACCTAACCTGACCCAAACCTAACCTATCGTAGTTTACATAGTCATTTTGAAAATTTGTATTACTTAAATTGATTTTATTTTGTCAAACGCATTGAGGCGCTCCTTCTGACTCCTCAATCAGCTACCGCACTAGCAAATTTACATCGTTTTTGGTGCATCGAAATCTGGGTTTTTGGTCTAAAACTTAAAAATTTAGTATAGTAACTCAGCGTTTTTATTGTTTATTCGTGTAGATCTCGTCGATACCTTCCTTCAGAGGGGTCGAACTCCGCAATCGGCTTGAAAATAAAAAAGTTATTTGCAACTAAACTCTAACCTAACCTAACCTAACCTGACCCAAACCTAACCTATCGTAGTTTACATAGTCATTTTGAAAATTTGTATTACTTAAATTGATTTTATTTTGTCAAACGCATTGAGGCGCTCCTTCTGACTCCTCAATCAGCTACCGCACTAGCAAATTTACATCGTTTTTGGTGCATCGAAATCTGGGTTTTTGGTCTAAAACTTAAAAATTTAGTATAGTAACTCAGCGTTTTTATTGTTTATTCGTGTAGATCTCGTCGATACCTTCCTTCAGAGGGGTCGAACTCCGCAATCGGCTTGAAAATAAAAATGTTATTTGCAACTAAACTCTAACCTAACCTAACCTAACCTGACCCAAACCTAACCTATCGTAGTTTACATAGTCATTTTGAAAATTTGTATTACTTAAATTGATTTTATTTTGTCAAACGCATTGAGGCGCTCCTTCTGACTCCTCAATCAGCTACCGCACTAGCAAATTTACATCATTTTTGGTGCATCGAAATCTGGGTTTTTGGTCTAAAACTTAAAAATTTAGTATAGTAACTCAGCGTTTTTATTGTTTATTCGTGTAGATCTCGTCGATACCTTCCTTCAGAGG
>CALYBW010000134.1:0-18000 GCA_944452665.1 Stenoptilia bipunctidactyla
TTAAAACGGTCGCGTTTCGCGGTATCGCGGTGCAGGGCGCGCGCGGCCGAGTCGGCGTTTCGCGGGGCCGCCACGGCTAAACCGTAAGAGATGCATCGAAGCAATGTTCCACAAAGCGGTAGCTCTACATCCGGGGCACATTTGATTGTAAGGTGGTAAACGGCCATCTGTTACGGTTCGCCGACTGCAGCCGAGATTGCAGCCGAGAACGTAAATTTCAAGGAAAATTTTGAATTTGGAAGCCCTTTTCTCAGATACGGTATTAATCCTTATCCTTTAAATTACTTTCGTTGCATTTGTGGGTTATCGCTTATTATTGTGCACTTTGTTTCGTCTCATTCGGGTGAGGGGATCAGGAGGGGCAGCAAATTTAAAGATAAAGGCGCGCCGCCGTCCGCGGCCGGGGTCGATCGCTCCCGACGCCCGCCGCCACTGAGCCAGCGGAGATACGGCAAAATGATGTATGACCGAAACGTGGAGGAATAACGTGGCTACGATTGCTTCATAGACACCTTTTACCTGCGAGCTTGAAATAAACCGCAAAAGCGTAAAAGTTTAAAACTTCAATATTTTTTTTCCACAGTTGCTCACCTTTGAAAATTTTTTCACCGATACGAAATTGATATTTATGATTTTCAATACCCTACTCAGATTTGGTGTTTTGTTCTGATTAAAGTTGTAGAACACGCCATTCCACTCACAACAATGGTTTAGGCTGTGGGGCGGATTGAAATAAAACGCACCCTAAACGCCCGACCGCAGCAGCGGCTACACAGTATGAAATATTTTCATATATTTCAAATTCAGTTTCGCACCAATGTTTCTCATCACTAGACCTATAAATTCCCAAAAGACACCCCGTATCCAAGTATCGAGGATAACTCGCAGTTGACGATTATAAACGATTCGAAAAAGTAGCCGCCGAGTCGTCCGCCATTTTAGACTACTCAAACTGAATATTTAACTTTAAAACTACATTCACAGGCTAGGAAATTTAATTGGCATCATTTTCGCGTTTACAGCTTCCAAATCGAACCAATATCTTGGGAGATTTTACAATTTTAGATTTCAACGGGAAATTGAAAAAACCGTTTCGATTTCTTTGGATTTATGGAAATTTGGGGAAATTCATTTTCCAAACTTTTGAAAATAAATCGACCTGAGCAGCTTTTTGCTAAAATGTGAAATTTGAGATATCGCGCTCAAATTTTGGTTTGGGGGCTTTCTGGGGACCGCCGTTCAGGTGCAATATTTTTTTTTTTTTTTTTTCAATTTTTTGACCATGTCTCCATACAAGGGTTTGAAAATTTCCGCCCGGATTCAGTAGCTTCTTGGCTCGCTACGGGCCACTCGGACACCGCAGGAGCTTGCGATTTCTAATGTAGCCGTTTGGATAGCTGGCCTTTCGGACCGTGAAGAAAAAAGTTGCGGTTTCTTCTTATTTTCCGTTTTCTTTTTTTTTCCCATACAAAATTACCTCAAAATGGGGGATTTTAGGTTATTTGACGATAAAATGAGTTGGAATCGTTTTATTTTGATACGGTTTTTTTCATCGTTTACAGCCGTCGCCGAGACGACTACACGCGTACAAAACGACTTTGATTACTTTTTCAAATTTATTTTAAAGACAAAAGAAAAAAAAAATTCATAGAAAATCGTTTTTTTCTTGGCGTTTATTGGCGGATGCTGCCCAAACGCGTATTGCGATTAACGAATGCGACCTATCATGTTGTAGGTGTTGAGACGGACTTTATGGCTGCCTACAAAAACCCTGATCTGTCTTTTCAAAATACACCACAAATGCCACTTTTATGTTTGAAATATCATAAAAAGTGACGATTTTCAACAAAATATCGTTTTATTTTTGACAGTGGGAATCTTAAACGAGATAAACGTGCTGGATCGCTTCTACACTATGCTGAGACTACAATCAGGTGAACTGGATTCGCTTTTTTCAGAACATTCTAGGAAATACAGCGACTTGAAAATGCGCCTCATACCGCTACGTACGAGCGTGGCCGCGGATGTGTTTCGCGGGGCTCTCGCGGCTAAACCATAAGAGATGCATCCACGAAATGTTCAACGAAACGGTAGCTCTGCTTCAGGAGCACATTTGTGTAATAAGTAGAAAACTTGCACCTATAATAAATAACTCACAATAGCCGAAATCCTAAAGAAATGCTCGAAAAAATGTTTGAAAACTTTGAATTTCGAACCGATTTTGCCCAAAATGTTTCTATTTAGGTCCCGTAAAATATAAAGAAACGTTGTGCATCCAATGCTGATGATTTTACATTTTGTTTCATGACATTTGGATCGAAACCAAGCATTTTTTTCTCATTAGGGTTGTCAAAGTCAATTTTCACCTCGAACGCTCCCGACGCCTATTGCCGCCGACCTGTAGGAGATGGGTTTAAATAATGTTTGACGAAAATGTAGCCGACAAATTTAGCTACAATTTCTCCATACACAACTTTTACCCATGTGTTTTAAATAAACCATAAACCGTAAGAGCCTGGGTAATTTACCATTATAAATTTATACAAGGCAATTTTAACCTCTACAAGTATATGAATAGGCTAGGAAATGTCATTACGACAATAATTGCGTTTAAAAAAAAATTAAGAAAGCCTAAATCTTTATATTTCATCATTTTTTTAACTTGGTACTTTAAATTGACCTCCGCGAATGTCCCATAAAACACTCAAAGAAGTCGGGCCCTACATGTTCTGTCATAGATTGCGATAAGAATTTGAAATCTTCTATCCGGCTCTGTGATTGGACGAACAGCTTCTAGGAGAGCTTGCTTAGCTTCTGTTTATGGGCTCTTATTGGATGATACGATTCGCGGCAAAATCACATCTGTCAGCCAGTCAGTGTTATCAAAGGCAGTGTTGACCCTCTTGAGGATTTTCTCTAAATTTGGGGCAAATAGTTTTAAACGGGGGCTTTTTAGGTGAAGGATATTTTTAGGTGAAGGTGAAGTTTTCTTTACAGGTTTTGTCACTACCTGCAATTTTACTCCAATTTTGATTCAAATTTGATTCATGTAGGTAGATATTTAAATGTCTTTTTTTATCATTTAAAAGTGAAACTTATTTCCTAAAAGACAAGCCTCAAAATTATATACTTATAAATATGTATTATATATATTTTTTGACAATTTACGTATTTATCAGCACTGCATAGACTGTATCTTTATTTTTAAGGTTAGTTTACTCCAAAAACTGTTATTTCATTCGAATTTGTTTCATGGAGGTACATAATAAATTGTGTTTTTTTTAACATTCAAAAATTAATCTTATTATTTAAAGACAGAGTTTAAAATAATATAGCTATAAATATTTATAATTACTTTGGTTTGATAATTTACGTATACTTATCTAAAAATACTTGGGGGTTTTCAAAAATCTTAGGATACAATATTGTTAGACATTGGCAGCACAGAATCAAAATTTTTCTTTATGTGTCTATAAGGTTAAAATATATTTTGAAAGGAAATATATTTTGTGTTAAAATAGTTAATTTCATCAGTGCTCAAACGATAGTGCTTCTCTGATAGTGATCTGGATCTGGCACCTATGTAAGTAATATTATTTTTCAGTTTCATTTAGGTAGTTTCCTAGCAAATATTTTGATTTTATAGGTTAGTTTTTAACTTTAGTTTTTAGCTTTAAAAACAATAGTTACTTTCAGGTTCGCTAACTTGTTTCTTTAATGTCTAATTAGGAGACTTGTTGACTCAAAAGTTGATAACATAAACTGATTTTGTAGCTTTTAAATTTGACAATTAGATATTGTATTGTCGAATATAGCCTAATGTTGTTTTTATGGAATTCTACTTTTATCTTGAATTGTTTTCACGGCCGACTATTTACTGAACTATTAATATTTACTGCACACAACAGGGACTTTGTTTAGTCATAGTGGTATGTCAATACAACTGTTACATTAAATTTTCTTTATTTTTTTACTTTTGTTTGATAAAATGTTACTCCTGTTTAAATGATTTTTGTTTCCTGGATGAAATCATAAAAACTGGAGGAATCTCTTTGTCTATAGATATCTGCAAAGTCTATTCCATTATGATGTTTATGACTTACCCAGCAATTTTCACCTTATCATTATTCAGACATATTTTGAATTGTTCCTTTAAAATAATAAGAAATCACAAGAATAGTTATACAGATACACAACATAAAAGATACCTTCAATGTGTATAATTTCTTTGACAGCTACCAGCCCTTACTGCTTCTTAAAATTGCTGTATAATATCAGTAGCCGGGGGATTTGAGCTAGCATTATAACCTTATATTGAATTGATGGATGTATTTCAAAAGGTGTTTGAGAATAGAATAGTATCTGGGGTTGAGAGTAGAGACCACATATTGATTGGTCTTGGGACCTGTCTGGGAAGAAAAGAATACAGGGAGGAGGGTGAGAGGGGGCATTTAAAAAAGATGTGGTCAGATGTCCCAGGTTCCATTCCGCAATCGCACAATGGGGAATTACAAACTCCGATTATGTTTAGGAAAACAGGGGAGCAGTAATGGCCAAGCCTCAGTCTACAGACAACTGAGGTGGACCGTTTATCTGCAGCTTTAATTTTAAAAAACCAGGGCTTAGTAGGTATGTTTTGTTGAATCTCACCATAATGTTTGGCTTTTAGTTTGCGAGACCGGTCCCATGAGGAGCTCCAACATGTTGCCATTCACTGGCTAAGAGGCGGAGATCCTGAGCATAGCACATATAGTGATTCAAGGAACCAATTGGGATGGAGTCTTTCACAAAGGAGTCGGCAGCTGTGTTACCGGCAATGCCCCAATGTCCAGGAATCCAAGGCAGGACAACATTTATCGAGTAACTACTGCAAGAAATTATATGAGGTAATATTTTTAGACACTCTCAAATAATAATTCTAGACTGTTTTCATGATGCTAGACTTCTTCACTGCAGGCAAACTTTCGAGTTACTTAAAGTGGAGCCATGGATGTTTTTAAATTACTATAGACACACATTTGATGTGTTTAGAATTAAACTCATACTGTCAAGGTTAGACAAAGATCTTGCATATTTTTTAAGGAAGTAGCTGACTCTTTATAAAAGACTACCGGACAAACACCATGCTAAACATGTAATTTGACAGTAAATCTTATATGAACATGGCTTTCAGTTCAATCCTGAATCACATCCTGCCCATACAGCACTACAATCAAATACATAAGCAGTTTTATGTTGTCTCTTTATACCAGATCTGCAGGTATTAAGTCTATTTCATAATGATGTTTACCAATTATCAAGCATTTACCTTTCCATTATTAGAACTCATTTCATGTTATTTGTTGCTCTTATACGAAAAATATGAAATTACAACAGTTATACTGGGAAACAATATGAACAAAACCTTCGAACAATACCTATGTTTAATTGAAATTTTTGGTTTCTTACTTTGATGTTATCTTTTTCGATACTCTCAAATTATTATTACAAGACTGTTCACTTCTCCACTGCAGGCTAACTTTTCAAATTTTTAAAGCAAAACCATAGATGTTTTTATATTTTATAAGCACTACTAATATACATTTGATGTGGAAATTAAACTCATACTGTCACTTAAAGCCTGTAATTTTACAAATCTTTATGTTTCATTAGTATAAATATTAATTTATTTATCTACAAAGCAGCCATTTTAGAAAGTATCTGATTCTTAGTAAAAGACTACCGAACAAACACCACACTAAAAATGTTATTTGACAGTAAATTTTATATGAATGTGGCTTTCAGTTTAATCCGCAATTATATCCTGCCCACTTCAATCAAGTACATGAGCAGTTTTATGTTGTATAGACAAACATTGTCATCCCTAAATTAATAACATTTCAACAGTAACTGTTTCATTGTGATTAAACCAGTGTTTGTTTCAGATTCACGTAATGATTCTGAAGGTTGAACAATACAGCAGCATCCAATACTGATACATAGCTTCATAGTCAATGAGCATGCAATGGAACTCTTATGGAATGGAAAAAATAACATATATAATCTTATGGAATATATTTCTTAATAAAAATATGATCTTGAATATTTTGTGTTATTTTTAATCCCTAAAATCCACTTCACAAGCCTTGGAAGTAATTAGTATGTTATATTTTCATCATGTACCTATTCAAACATGTCAGGATTCTAACCTGCAGTGTGAGCACAGAACTTTGTCGACTTGCATGTTTATGAATGTTTGTATAGTATAGAGTCGGTTGCAAGGTTTAAGTAATATTTTTTTTATTTTTCAGTTAATTAAGAGTACAACATGTTAACAAACATTCAAAATTAACAAAGGACACATTTATTTAGGCTGGCTGTGCGGCAATGGATCGATTTCAATTATTTCTGACCAACCGTCTCCATACTATACGAACATTAGTAAACATAGGAGTCGATAAAGTTCTGTGCTCACATATATAGTTAGGTTCTAGCTTTAGTACATTTGCAACTTGATGAGGAAATAATCAAACAAACTTAATGTTTCTGTATTTTTATTAATACACAACTTAAATTAGGAACAGCTTTCAAATTCAATTTATAGGTGTAATATTATGGCGCATATATTTTGGTGTTGCATGCAATTCTATAAATTTGAATGTTTGAGTCATGAGTTGCAGGGCTATGAGTCTCTCTCTGCGTGTTTGTTTGCATAAATATTTTGATTATCATAATTCACCAATATCATATTGTTTCTGTACGATTGATCCATCATTTTAATCTTCAGGTGCTATATTTATGTCTGCAAAGAAAAAAACATCTTAAATGTAGTTAAAACACTGCATAGTAAAAGACATTGCACTGATTGGCTGTTTCATCTAATTAAGCGTAGCTTAGTTAGAATCCAACCATAATTAATTATTACCTACCTCGGCGACTTTCTTTCATATCCTTGTGTATATGTATGTTGTTGAATTTGAGGTTAATTTTGTTTACACTAACACACGCAAGGGTTTAGTAGTTTTTAAAACTTAGGATTAGTAATGGATCTAAGTTATACAGCCTGTTTAGTGATTTTTCAACGAAAAATACATTTCGGTTCATTAATTGATTTTTAAATAAAAATAGAAAATGAAAATGAAAATGAAAACTTTTTTATTCGTAGTAGGTAATTTTATACACTTTACGAACGTCAAATGCTGGATGAGGGCGGCGCGGGTCCGGACGACATGAAGAATCCAGGGGAAGGCCTCCGTCGAGAAGTGTGCGTCTCTCAGCTTATAAAGATAATGATCGCCCATTATCCACCAATGTCTTGGTGATGTCTACTACTACTTCTTCTTCGGCTTTAAAAAACGAAATGAAAGTAGAACCCTAGGTAGACCGAGAGGAAAAAAGCCGGCGGAAAAAAAACTCTCGGCACTCTTTTGTAAAAAGTGCTTATTATAGGTACAATTTGGCAGAAATACAGCTCTGCTATGACATGAACAAACAAACAGAAGACAGCTATTCGTGCTTGCCAATATCATGTCGCAGCCAAGCTGCTTACATAGTGATTAATGTTTAATATTTGGAAATAACCTGTGGAGACATCAATCCCACGCTCTTTTGTCATCTAAATAATCTTGGAGTTTATAGTAGCCTTTTTTGCATAATGTTTCTTTGATAGTTCTTTTAAATTTATTAAACGTTAGAGATTGAATTGACTGTGGTATTTTATTATAAATGCGTATTGACATTCCCATAAATGATTTGGTGCTTTTAGCCAGCCTTAATTTGGGAAACGCTAATTTATGGTCGTTCCTTGTCATTACAGAATAATTTTTATCATGCTTATCTTTCATAGTTTTAAATTTACTACTATTCTTATAAATATACATAAGTCTTATAGTGAAATTATGTCAAACATGTAGGTAGGTACATTTAATACAAAGTTTATATCATTAGTTTATATACTATGAAATACCAAGAAAATCTCTTTAATTATCCTTTTGGTTTCTAAAAATCTTGTAGTAGGTTCATCGTGGTATATATGTTACGGTAAGAGTGAATAATTTAAGATTACAAATAAATGTCTATTATTATTAATAATTATCGAAAGTTGAGGTTAAAGTCATATAGCCAGGGGCTATCAAACCATTGGATGTCACATTTGAAAAATTTAAATCTATTATAATGATGGAGGTAATATTTAAGTGACAGGCAGATATACCGTAACATATACATCCCATATGACTTTTATCAATTGGAGGGCACCATACGAGCTGTACCGGCTGAGGCTGGTTGCACAGAACTGACATGGACCGGTTAGGTTAGGAGGAGGTTAGGTGGTTATTTTTAAGCTATTGCATAGCTTCTATCGCAGGCCTTGAGCATGGGGACCGAATCCAGAAATTCTGTAACGAAAAAAACCTAACATCCCCCACTCTGACCGACACAGCGGTGATACTTTGATTTCATAACTTTACATGCGGGCTTTAATAAACAATCAGCGCCACCTACTAGGAACTTGTGGAACTTCATATTAGATCAAACATTACTGCATTAATAAAATAAATAAATAATTATAATTGCATAAGTTGATAAAAAATGCTATGCAATAGCTTAACCGCGGCAGTCTCGGAGTGCCACACGTCTTTTTTAAGCTTTTGCATAGCTTCTATCGCGGGTCTGAACGTGGGGACCGAATCCAGAAATTCCGTAACAAAAAAAACCTAACACCCCCCACTCCGACCGGCACAGATTATAATTGCATAAGTTGATAAAAAATGCTATGCAATAGCTTTACCGCGGCAGTCTCCGAGTGCCACACGTCTTTTTTTTTATAATCGCACAAAACAGAGTACTTATATCACCTTTTCAATATTTTGTCCATTGTTTAATAGCCTCGGCCTATATGACTTTAACCTCGCCTTTCGGGAATTATTAATAATAAATGATAATTATTAATATTCTTCAATTATTCACTCTTACCGTAACATCTACATATATGTATAGATAATGGCGAAGGAAACTGCCTGCTTAGTCCACAAGAGGCGCTGATTACGCTAGAACCACAACAACTGTCAAATATAAACCATAGAAGAAGTTAATTTTATATGTTAGTGTTTGGGATTTGTTTGAGTCAAGCGTATGAAGCGACTTCTACTTAGTGGTT
Source organism: Stenoptilia bipunctidactyla (assembly GCA_944452665.1). Classification (NCBI taxonomy): domain Eukaryota; kingdom Metazoa; phylum Arthropoda; class Insecta; order Lepidoptera; family Pterophoridae; genus Stenoptilia; species Stenoptilia bipunctidactyla. The sequence goes on from CALYBW010000134.1 coordinate 9,137, forward strand.
TTCGTTTTCTTCTCCGTTAGCTGGAAATCTACATTATTAGGTGGCGTTTTTCAAAAACAAAAAGTTTCTTCCCAGATATAATACTTTGCGGACTAAGCGGCATTTAAAATTAGATCTGATTAATTTAATATGAGGCTTTCGTGACTATTAAGAATAAATTAAGATGGTAGGCATAAAATATTATATATCTGATATAAACCTGAGAATATTTGACACATTTCCATTTATTTGGCTATAATAGGACTAGAATCATACTTATGAAAAAAAGCTTCTCCATACAAAGCAAGTCCATTCCTACCAAATTCAAAAATCTGTAAGTAATTTGAAACAAACGACAAAGTAGAGCCGAAATGTAAAGAGGACCGTGTTGGGTCCTTACTAAATTAAAACAAGCGACATTAATAATCTTATAGCACGACATTTGGTCGTCCTTATTAAATTTTAAAGTAAAACTTTTCCATTTAAACTATACAGGAACTGAACAGTTCCGAATCCAAATTGTAGAATGGTGGGAAAAGATGCTAGAGTGTGTTCAATTTTGCTAGAGTGTGTTCAATTTCAAGTATCGCTTGGTTGGTATGTTTAACTTTTACGCCTTTTACTTTTATGATTAATTTTTTTATAGAAAATTACCTGTGTTAACTTTTTTTTTGAAGGAGTATAGGTAATGCTGCATAACATGTTTTGTTGGTAATGCACCGAGGCCTACTATTAAAAAAAAAACAAGCGTGCGTGCCGCGAAAACTAAACAAACAAAAGAAAAGAAAATAGATATCGCTATACTTTTTTTGTAGGTTTGAATTTTTAGAGTGTTCCTTAAAACCTATATTTGTGCTTTAATATTATTTTAAATAGTTTGTGTTTGACCTATAGGTAGATGTGTGAGTATTTATTTCTTTGAAAAATTATTTTGTTACAACCTTAGGTAGACTGTAACAAGTCTCATTAAGCTTCTTACGAAATACGAAAATAACTTCACGCCCATATGTCTATTGCAGTGACAGGGGGTCAACCTACCGCCAATAAAAACACGAATAAAACCTTCGTCCCCTAAGTAACTTTTTCAGGAAGAGAAGCAGCCGGTACATTCTATGTATTTCTTTAGCTCCCAGTCCAGCATGGGATACCTATATTGAAATACGAACATTAACATTTTTGAATCAGTAAAATACTTAAATCAAATTATATTTAATAGGTAAGTATTTAGAACACAGACAGCATTAGCAATTTGATCAGACTTATTTTTTTCCCAATACAAATGTTTCTTTTGCTGTGGCTTTTTCTATTTCCAAAGGCAATTTCACGTGTAAAGTCTTGTGTTGTTTATGTTTACGCTATACATCTTTACACGAATTATTGATGTAGGTAGGTAGGTACCTACTTAGTAATGTTCCAGACGAAAATCTCAAAATAAACGACTGATTTTCCGTTACGTAATAAAATACCTAAGTACTTATATAAATATTTCAAAATGTATAAAAGAAATCACATAATTATTATGGTTTGATATCAATCAAACCTCAAAGATATGATTGAAAATATACATAGGTATTTACTTTAAGGTATACTTAGATGCCAAAGAGAATACACAGAATAATATATATTGCTGATAGGTTCGCAATTTCACACGAATTACTTTTGCGAATATCATAAGCCAAAAAAATAATTCCAACTGTTCGTTTCTGAGATAAGCACTTTCAAACTATCTTTCAGGTTTGGTTATTATACCTTCCTAAAAATTATGCATGTTTAAAATAAACGCAGGTATGTACGAACCTACATGTATAAACTTTTCAGCGCGTTAGAAATGTAACTTTCAATGAGATCTTGGCTCAAACAGTACTAATTTTATCTTCATTAATATATCTATTTAGTTTTATTTTATTATTTAGCATAGGTACTTACCTATTTTACAAAGAACTTGCCAAAAATCTCTCAACGACGAGACGTCCTCCTAATATAACATTTCAATATTATTTTTCCAGGATCGCTATAGTTCATCTGACGTTGAGTAAATGGTTTAACTGACACCGTAGAATAAAAAAAATCTCGGGATCCTTTATAAATTGAAATCAACCGTCATACATGTAACTCCAGTAACATGTAGATATTAATTTAAACAAGCCAAACAGTCCTACAGTCCTTTACCTAAATTCTACTTCACTTATGTTGGTATAATAATTTGAATTTGAATACCAAGCTTTCTATTGCAATGGATTAAGTAAGTAATAGAGTACTCACTCAACTTTCATTTGTCCCAGGAAACTAAGTTGAATTAACTCTCTTCTGAAATGCTTACTTCCTACTTTTATTTTTCATTAGGTAATGTTTTTTAGTGTCGCGACATGTCTTAGCGAAATATAATTCAACGTTTTCAGTAGCACTTGTGGGATCTCACATTTGGAAAAGCAGTTGCCAAGAAAAGGTTTACTATGTGTTGTCCTAAAAACGTAACATGATTAAAATAACACTGTCAGTAAAACTTATGTATGATAGAACCTTTAAGGAAGTTTCGAAAAATCATCACTTTATGGACCAAAAATATTTTTAGTAGAATGCTTTCATTAGGTAACAAAGGTACCATTTTCTAATACCTATTCAAGCCCTTCATTGCGTTATTGTGGAACAAACACCCATACTTCTCTCCAAACTTTTAGGTAGGTACATTTATAATATTATAAATTGAATGTTAGTAAGATAAGCTTAGTGTTATTAAGTTTTTACATTTGATAACACTAAGCGATTTCTTCTAGGCAATCCGTTACCAGAATAAAAATATCACAAAGTTATAAGAGGGCAGATCATTTGACTTGATATAATAAATACTACATGAAATATATTTCTGTTTACGGACTTATTCAAAATAGACATAAGTATTCTATGGTTGCTGCACCCACTGCGTAAGACTTATCAAACTTTCTCTCGTGATTAAAATTTAAACGATTTTCGAAATATAGGGTTAGATACAAGGATTGAAAAGGTTCCCCTGAAACTGAAAAAAGGAATATACCTATTTAAACCTGCGAAGGTGAATTGGTGACAGGCTAATAAAAAATCTGAGACGTGATCGTATTTATGTAAAGAAAACCAATCTATTAATAATACCCATTTATAATACTAATCAATCTTATGTGATGAATTAACGACAAAATACAAAAAAATAACAAGAAAACAATGAAATTTGTTGGGTACTTACCTATTTGTTTTAGTCGCGACTGCACTTCAAATTCAAAGACCAAATGTTGCAGGTACCTAAATGATCACCAAATCTAAGCGAACCATAATTCAATGTCTTAATTCTATCTAAATAAACCACTATGATTGCAAAAAAATATTAGCACATTACTTATCTACTTTGAAAACGATTGGATGCACCCAACACTGACTGGTTTGACAGGTTCACTCTACTTCCGATAACCACAATGAAAACTTGGACAATCCTACAGTGTTTGTACGTAGTTGGTACAGGTCGGTCACAGGTCATTCGAAACTGTATGCGGCACTTCGCTGGCCACTATGACGACGGTACCAGCGCGAGCCGGTGAAACCTGATTTCAAGTTTTTCAAGTTTTTGCATTTAATAATACTAAAAATACTGAAGTCATCGTGGCGCCGTGGCGCCGTGGTTACTGTGTGTATCATACGATATCACAGGTTAAGCAACGTTCGGCGCGGTCGGTATTTAGATGGGTGACCGCCGACCATTCATATCTCACGACGACTTCCGTGCTTCGGAGGGCACGTTAAGCAGTCGGTCCCGGGTGCTATATACAGTAGTCTTTAGGGTTTGTCAGAAGCCATCTAGGCGCCTTAAAAATTCTGGCATCCACCACCCAGCACTGGGCCAGCTTGGTGGATTATGGCCTATACCTCCTCTTCACCCAGGGGAGAGACTCATGCCCTGCAGTGGGCTCATTACAAAGAGTTGTGATGATGATGATGAATACTAAATATTTTTACAAATGTTTTTTGTCATTTATTTTAGAAGTTAATTAATTACTTATGTCAGCCTGCGCTATCCCACTGCTGAGAAAAAATATGAATTATGTTTATTGCCATTGAACTTTAAATACCTATCCAATATTTAAATAAAATACGATCTGGCTTTTTTGCCTAGAGGGATTTCTTTACAAATTTATAACAGAGCAGAACATTTGAAGACACGAATAATTTTAACTTTTGCGAATATCATAAGCCAAAAAATAAATCCAACTGTTCGTTTCTGAGATAAGCACTTTCAAACTATCTTTCAGGTTTAGTTATTATACCTATTTTACTTGCCAAAAATCTCTCATCGACGACGCCCTTCTAATCAACAACTACATATACCTACCTAACATTTCAATATCTTTTTTCCATGATTGCTATAGTTCATCTGACGTTGGAACTGACACTGTAGAATCTCGGGATCCTTTATAAATTCATATCAACCGTATTACTTGTAACTTCAGTAACATGTAGTTATTAACTTAAACAAGTTTGTGCCTTGTAGGATTAGCCAAACAGTCACACAGTCCTTTGCCTAAATTCTTCTTCACCTATGTTGGTATAATAATTTGAATAAGAATACCAAGCTTTAAATTGACCCTACCGCAATGGATTAAGTAAGTAATAGAGTACTCACTCAACTTTCATTTTTCCCAGGAAACTGAGTTGAATTAACTCTATTCTGAAAATCCAACTTCCTATTTTTATTTTACATTAATGTTTTTTAGTGTCGCGACATGTCTAAGCGAAATATAATTCATTATTCAACTAGCGGTTGCGCGGGATTTCGTTTGCGTTAAAGTTTTCAATGTCTAGCATTTGTCTCATATTTGGAGAAGCAAATATTGAAAAAAGGTTTACTATGTATAGTCCTAAAAACGTAACATTATTAGAATAACAAATTTCAGTAAAACTTATGATAGAACCTTTAAGGAAGTTTCGATAAATCATCACTTTATGGAACAAAAATATTTTTAGTAGAATGCTTTCATTAGGTAACATAGGTATCATTTTCTAATACCTACTATTCAAGCCCTTCATTGCGTAATTGAGGAACAAACACCCATACTTTTCTCCAAAGTTTTAGGTAGGTACATTTTTAATATTATAAATTTAATATGAGTAAGATAAACTTAGTGTTCCACAATAAGATTTAACAATTAAATCTATTTTTCTTTCTTGATTAAAATTTAAACGATTTTCGTAATATACGGTTAAATACAAGGATTGAAAAGGTTCCCCTGAAACTGAAAAAAGGAATATACCTATTTAAACCTGCGAAGGTAAATTGGTGACAGGCAAATAAAAAATCTGAGACGTGATCGTATTTATGTAAAGAAAACCAATCTATTAATAATACCCATTTATAATACTAATCAATCATAATTCATAAGTGATGAATTAACGACAAAATACAAAAAAATAACAAGAAAAACAATGAAATTTGTTAGGTAGGTACCTATTTGTTTTAGTCGCGACTGCACTTCAAATTCAAAGACCAGATGTTGTAGGTACTTAAATGATCACCAAATCTAAGCGAACCATAATTCAATGTCTTAATTCTATCTAAATAAACCACTTTGATTGCCATAAAACATTAGCACATTACTTATCTACTTTGAAAACGATTGGATGCACCCAACACTGACTGGTTCGACCGGTTCACTCTACTTCCGATAACCACAACACTGAAAACCTGGACAATCCTACAGTGTTTGTACGTAGTAGGTACAGGTCGGTCACAGGTCATTCGAAACTGTATGCGGCACTTCGCTGGCCACTATGACGGTACCTGCGCGAGCCGGTGAAACCTGATTTCAAGTTTTTCAAGTTTTTGCATTTAATAATACTAAAAATACTGAAGTCGTCGTGGCGCCGTGGCGCCGTGGTTACTGTGTGTATCATACGATATCACAGGTTAAGCAACGTTCGGCGCGGTCGGTATTTAGATGGGTGACCGCCGACCATTCATATCTCACGACGACTTCCGTGCTTCGGAGGGCACGTTAAGCAGTCGGTCCCGGGTGCTATATACAGTAGTCGTTAGGGTTTGTCAGAAGCCATCTAGGCCCCTTAAAAATTCTGGCATCCACCACCCAGCACTGGGCCAGCTTGGTGGATTATGGCCTATACCTCCTCTTCACCCAGGGGAGAGACTCATGCCCTGCAGTGGGCTCATTACAAAGAGTTGTGATGATGATGATGAATACTAAATATTTTTAAAAAAGTTTGTTGTCATTTATTTTAGAAGTTGATTAATTACTTATGTCAGCCTGCGCTATCCCACTGCTGAGAAAAAATATTAATTATGTTTATTGCCATTGAACTTTAAATACCTATCCAATATTTAAATAAAATACGATCTGGCTTTTTTGCCTAGAGGGATTTCTTTACAAATTTATAACAGAGCAGAACATTTGAAGACACGAATAATTTTAACTTTTGCGAATATCATAAGCCAAAAAATAAATCCAACTGTTCGTTTCTGAGATAAGCACTTTCAAACTATCTTTCAGGTTTAGTTATTATACCTATTTTACTTGCCAAAAATCTCTCATCGACGACGCCCTCCTAATCAACAACTACATACCTATACCTAACATTTCAATATCTTTTTTCCATGATCGCTATAGTTCATCTGACGTTGGAACTGACACTGTAGAATCTCGGGATCCTTTATAAATTCATATCAACCGTATTACTTGTAACTTCAGTAACATGTAGTTATTAACTTAAACAAGTTTGTGCCTTGTAGGATTAGCCAAACAGTCACACAGTCCTTTGCCTAAATTCTACTTCACCTATGTTGGTGTAATAATTTGAATTAGAATACCAAGCTTTAAATTGACCCTACCGCAATGGATTAAGTAAGTAATAAAGTACTCACTCAACTCTCATTTTTCCCAGGAAACTGAGTTGAATTAACTCTATTCTGAAAATCCAACTTCCTATTTTTATTTTACATTAATGTTTTTTAGTGTCGCGACATGTCTAAGCGAAATATAATTCATTATTCAACTAGCGGTTGCGCGGGATTTCGTTTGCGTTAAAGTTTTCAATGTCTAGCATTTGTCTCATATTTGGAGTAGCAAATATTGAAAAAAGGTTTACTATGTATAGTCCTAAAAACGTAACATTATTAGAATAACAACTTTCAGTAAAACTTATGATAGAACCTTTAAGGAAGTTTCGATAAATCATCACTTTATGGAACAAAAATATTTTTAGTAGAATGCTTTCATTAGGTAACAAAGGTACCATTTTCTAATACCTATTCAAGCCCTTCATTGCGTTATACATTTTGAAATTTTTTGAAAAGTTCCTTCATTTCATTTGAAAAGTTCCTAGCCTAACGTACTTAATGAAACCACATGATTTTGATTATATTTTTATTTTTCAACATACTCTCCCCCGAGCTCAATACACTTTTTCCATCGACCCGGTAAGGCTTCGATACCCATTTTAAAAAAATCTTCGTCTAACTCCTCAAAATAAGCGTCTACGGCGGCTATGACCTCTTCTTCATTTGTAAAAAAATGTTTACCACCTAAAAATTTTTTCAGCTTTGGGAACAGGTAGAAGTCTGACGGTGCTAAATCCGGTGAATATGGGGGATGAGGTAACAATTCAAAGCCACACCGATGGATTTCTGCCATGGATTGCACAGAAGTGTGAACGCGTGCATTGTCCTGATGAAACAAGACCTTCTTCCTCAATAAACCTGGACGTTTTTCTTTGATTTTTTCTCTCAAAAGCCGCAGCAGGTTGCAGTAGTAATCAGAATTTATTGTTTCACCCTTTTTTAAATAATCCACCAGAATTATACCCTTTGCATCCCAAAAAACTGATGCCATGACTTTGCCAGCCGATAAAACCACTTTTGCCTTCTTTGGGGTGGGTGATCCTGCCCTTTTCCATTGTTTCGACTGTTCTTTTGTCTCAGGTGTATTGTGGTGAACCCAGGTTTCATCCATGGTTATAAATCTTTCAATAAATTCCTGTGGATCAGCTTCATATAACTCTAAACAGTCGCGGGAAGTTGTGAGTCGGTTGCGTTTTTGTTCCACTGAAAGCAGCCGCGGTACCCACCGCGCAGACACCTTAGAGAATCCAACTTCAGAAGTAATTATATGATGTGTTCGCTCAGAAGAGATGCCTACAGTCTTAGCTATTTCCTCGACTGTCAATCTTCGGTCAGATAAAATTAAATCACAGATTTTTTCTTTGTTTTCATCAGTGGAAGCCGTCGAGGGCCGGCCACTACGGGGCTCATCTTGAATGGACTCACGACCACGTTTAAACTCTGCCACCCAATTTTTAACAGTCGCATACGAAGGAGCGGACTCACCTAAAGTGGCAGACATGTCTTCATGTATAGCTTTTGGAGTTAAACCTTTCAAATACAAGTATTTTATCACTGCACGATGTTCAATTTTATCCATTTTCAAAAATTGCTCTGACTTGACTCACGGTATCACGTGTAAACGAACAATTAATTATTGCAAATAAACTAAACTGTGCATACTTGTTGCTAAATAATGTAGCTATAAAATGAGGGTAGTTATAAAATATACCGACGAGTCTAACAATGTTAGGCTAAGAACTTTTCAAATGACCCTCGTATCATTTTCTAATACCTACTATTCAAGCCCTTCATTGCGTAATTGAGGAACAAACACCCATACTTTTCTCCAAAGTTTTAGGTAGGTACATTTTTAATATTATAAATTTAATATGAGTAAGATAAACTTAGTGTTCCACAATAAAAATAAAAATATCACAAAGATAAAAGAGGGCAGAGCATTTTACTTGATATAATAAATAAATACTACAGAAATATATTTCTATGTACGGACGGACTTATTCCAAATAGGCAT